>VYZQ01062410.1:122555-137043 GCA_013400655.1 Mystacornis crossleyi | reverse complement strand
GGTACAGACACATAAGGGATAAAAGGGCAGGGACAACAGCAAATCAATTAAAGAAACAGAACTGGGAGCATACTGTGTCTTAGGAGAAGCCTGTCACTTCAGCCTGGAGGAGGATTCCCTGCCACAGCCCCCAGTGGGCTGGGGGGTGACCGCAATACTTGTCCTCATGTCCCATTCTGGAAAGTGACCTGCTCAAACGGACTTTTAATTTCAGGAGACAGCTGGCACTAATTAAGTTGCAAGACCAGGTAGAAAGTACAGTTTTCTCCGGAAGTTCTGTTATTGAACTGTACCAAATGTTTACAGAGCAGAACTATTTTTTTCCCTGTCATTTTTATGCATATGTGAAATATTTGACATATATCTTGTAAATAATATGTTAGGATTTACTGGAATTTCTGTCTTGACCGCTTAAGTGACATTGGCTGGACTGTTAAAACTTTTTAAAAGAAGTAGTTTAAACTGCGTGCAGTTGTTCTTTCAGTGAGTGACTGAAAATAGTTGTGGGAAGTTTCAGATTCTTTTTTTGAACAGCTGTAGATAACTGGTAGATTTTTTGTAAATTTCAGCATTTTTATCATTGTACTTTGAAACTTCTACAATTTATTTTAAAACTCATGTTCTGAATTGAAAAGTGGAAAATAAACATTTTGGCATGTTTAATGTGATCTGTGTGATGTTTCTGGACTTATCAGAGAGAGATGTCATGATTTTTTGAATAATTTTAGTGAAGAGGTAGGAAAAATTAAATGGCACTTCAGAATAACTTTGAAGATTTTTATTCAAGATTTGATGAGCAAAAATCCAAACAATCGTCATTAGTAATTCCTTCCGAGAAAATTTCCTTCTTGAATTTTAATGTGTACTTTTGAGGTAGATAACTTGGGAGCGTCTGTATAGGAAAATTCAACTTCCTTAGCTATCAGTGTGATTTCTCGTAGTCTGAGACACATGTGCAGTGTTATATACAGAGGCAGCCATACACATAATGCATGTTTGCATGTAATTTGTTCTCAAGTACTTAGGGATTACCTTTAAATAAATGAAGAGTGGGATTAAGTGAACATATGGTGTTAAGAAAGCTGAAAATAAAATCCCCCTTCATCTTACTCTACCACACTTATATTGCTCATTAGGGGATTACTTCTAAGTCTGTGTGGACAAGCTTTCTGAGGAAGGAACTGACAGGCATAAAGTTTCACAGTTTATGAGACAAATCCTGCAAAATTACACTGTCTAAGTGAAAGGTACTTTGTCTTCTATTCAAATCTTGAAACACATTTTTCACTTGTACTGTATCCATGTGTAGATATAGAGAAAGAGAAGACCCAGTGGATTCTTTTGACCTATGTTATCTCAGGTAGATTTTCTGTAAGTCAGACTACAATCATAACTGGATGCTGCCTTCTTATAAAAACATCTTTTTAAAAATGCAACTGGAAAGCTCATAAGCCTACACTGAAGTGACAGATTTTCAATGAGAAAAACTTATACATTTATTTTAAAACGTTATTTGTGAAATTAGATTTAAACCCCATGAGTATTTACCTGACAACTAAGCTTAAAACAGATACAAAAAAAAACTTGCAACATCTGTTGTATACGCCAGCTAGTAACAAACTGGATAACACAGTGTGAAAATAGGATCAAAGGACAGAGCCCATGGTCCCCCAGCAACTCTGTGCTTTTGTATTTAGCTAGTGTAGCCCAGTTCATGTTTACCAGCCTCAGTGAGTTCTTCTGTCACCTAGGAAGCACCTTACTGGGACTTCTGTTTCTCAAGCAGTGTGAATGCTTGTATGCTAGGTGATTCTGCTGTCCTGCTACCACCTGCAGGTCCTCCAGATCCTCCCAGAGGTCCATTAATGTTAGCCAATTTGCCCAGCCCAGTACGCCCTCTTCACATAAGCTTCAAATCCTTGTAAAACTCATCAAAATCTAACCAGCTCTTCCCCTTCTACTGATTAGTTGTCCTCTTATAACTACTAGTTATATTATCCTTTGTGTCCTCAAATAAAGTCTCTGGATAAATCTATGAAGTCACTGCATGGTACCTTACAAAGCTCTTCCATATGCACTCCATTTTGACATCTGGAAAGTTGATAGCACCACCAAAGCACCCAGTAGGAATACAAATGTCTCAGAGTAACAATCTGTCAATGCTTACAGTCCACGAAATCTATGTGTGCAACTGCCTATTTTTATTTTTATTCTTGTCCTTCCTTTCCCATTTCCTCCACAGGAATTTTTTCCGCTTTTTTCACTGTGTCAAAACTAATTTCAGCTCTTTAGAAAACATATGTCCCCTGTCAGATATGTGTGAGTATCTGGCATAAAAGAGCACGGAGAGCAGAGGCAGGACCTGGGTTACCACACCCTTACTGTGGTGTGGTGACTCCTGTGGTGTCAATACTGACTCAGGCAGCAGGCAGCAAATCCCACAGGTCCAGGCTGCATCAGCTGTACAACAGACTGGCTGCCCTAGCAGCCAGAGTGTGCGCAGTACACCTGGTGCCCTCGGACACAGTGGGCAGCCGGTCCAGTTAAAGTGGACAGCCTGGAGACCCTCAGCTACTGACCTACCTGGCCAGGGTGACAGCTCCCACAGGGCTGCTCCAGCAGCTCCAGACAAATAGCTCCATCCATCTTATTCCATCAGGACAAAATTTTTGCTCAAGAGCCTAAGTTCTGTTACAGTACAACAATAAATGGTACAAAAGAAGCCTGGTCTTTTAGGCACTTACCCCTGCTGGTTTACAAATGCATTGGAGAACATTCAAAGTGACGGGCTGTGCTCCAGTCTCACCAGAAATGGGATCTGGGCTGCAGTTGCAGGCCCAGCCCCAAGGCAGGTTGTGTTGTGGTGGCAGTGGGGGTCACAGCTCTGTAAGCTGGGCTGCATGTCTGCTGTAGCAGGCGGGCATCCTGCACTGCCCACTCCTCTGCTACGACTGCAGAGCAGTGGAGTGAGGGGGGTGCCAGGCCCTTTGCAGCTGCAGGAGGATGTAGAAGGCTCTTAATGCCCTGGATGTGGCAAGGCTCTTAATGCACTGGCTGCTTCCTGAGAAACTCTCCTCTACCACAGCCAAAAAACAGTGGTGAGTAGGGTCTGTGCAGCTGGGCCAGGCTGGGGAAGTGAAGATTCAGACTACAGCTGCGTTTCCTTTAAATAGTTTATGAGTGGTGCTCACTGGGTTTTGTTTTACAACCAACCAGAAACCAGCTCCAGCAGCACCCCATATGTTCCTTGTCTTTTGTTTGCTTGGGCATGTTTATTGTACAGGCTTACTTAGGATCTAGCTATGACTATGTCATGGGTTTGTTGTGTACGTTGTCAAAGACATGAGACTGAGCCCAACACCTGTGTTTAAAACAAGGCTGTGTCTGAAAAGTCAGAAAAATGGGCATTCTGAGCTATTCTTACACGACTGTAAACAATTTTAGCTAGCTAAATAGAAATCCTGCCACTAAATACAAGTGTCAAATTGCAACCAGATTCTCAGCATGCCAAGCCCACATCACTGTTTTTCTAGACTTCCCTTTCACTGAGTAACCTGGCAGTGCCTTGTGTTAAGCAGCAGGTAGCCGAACTGCTGTTTCCTATTCCCTGCTCATCCGACTGCTCCTGTGCAGTTCTACCTTTCAGTATGTGACAGTGGACTCACAGGAATCCCAGGGCATACTGAAGGAAGAAGCATAACTTCTCTCCCAGATGAGAATATAGCCAGAGCCTGAATTACCGCTGGTCAGAAAGTTGTGTGCAGAAGAGTGCATGTATTGAAGCTCAGACCTATCCCTTGGAAACAAATGCCCTCCTTTCAAAAAAGACAATTCTCCTTCTGCCACATCCATTAGTCTCCAAAACATCCCTAACCTCACCTGCTCTGTACCCATCTCACCCTTGCTCTCTGTAAGGTACGTCTAATCAATTTTCTGTTTCTGTTGACCCATTTTTGGACATCTTAATATATGTCATTCACTCCAGTGTGAAGGTTCAGACCATTTGCAACCTTCTATAAGTGCTTCCCACTTTAGGGCTTCAAGATCCAAATGGCTCCGTAAGTGTTGATGTATTTTCTGCCTCGTTTGAACCTACGGAATCCACAGATAGCAAGGAGATGTATGCAAGCAACACATGCTGCTACTTCTCTCTGAAAGTCCAAGATTAAGGCTAAGTCCACTGAAGGCCTGTGCCATTATATGAGTATCTGTCAGAAAAAGGAAATTTTAGCAGCATTTATAGCTCTGACATATAAGTGAGTGTCCTTGGAGGAAAGTATTTTGGCCACTGTGGCTAATGCTGAGCTAGAGTAAGCTATACGGGTTAAAGTATATTTATTTTCCTTTGCATGAGTTGCCCCTGCAGTAGGACTGTGTTTGAACAGCTGGTAGATTCAATCTAGCACCGACCTGGCACATAGTTTCCTGCCACATCCATTGCTGTTCCTTTCTGATCAAGCGTCATGTGGGATTAGCACAATAAATCTAGATTACAGCAGAGAAGCAGTGCTCATTTTTAATTTTCTAGTGTTATTTACTTTGTGATACAGCCCAAATATACCTGGAACCCAGAGTTTGTATTTACCTTTACTATGTATTTATCTTTGCCTTTCCCACTGAGATGTGTCATCTCTACTAAAGAGAACAGTCCTGCAGCACAAATTCCCTTCTGTCTCAGTATTAACTGTTGTATAAAAATGAGGTCACTCAAGTAGTATTTTAAATTTATGTGGCTTTGTTGTTTGCTTCTGCAAAATCAGCCTTAAGTGAATACTTACCACAGCATGGAAGATAGGTCTGGAAGAGGGTAAGCCAAGGGTACTTAAGGGTTCACTTCCTGGAAGTGAGTTTCTGCTAAAGCTGAAGCAGAACTGCATGAAGCTAGAAAAGGTCTCAAACCTGGCTGCTTAAAGTTAGGAGTCTATGTGTCAATGATGAAATGCAATGGCCTGGTTTTCCAAAATGGCTGACAGGCATCCACGTTTCTCATTGAAATCAATAGGCATTGCATATGCTTAACACCCTGGAAAACCAGGACACTTTTATTTAGGAGTTTAAATATTTGGAGCTTAAATTTCAACTACTAGAGTGAAAAGTCAGAGTATCTAAAGCCTATATTTAAGTAGGATGTCTGATCTAGTGCTAGAGGTTACAGTTAACTAAGATAAATGATTCCTATGCTGACTCCCCACTGCCTCTAAAAACATTACCCTTATACTGAGATACCTTAGCTGTAGCCTAGGCCGCTAACCAAGAAGCTTGGTTTGAGGAGTCTTCTTGGAAACCCTTTCTACAACAATGTTCTTCATGGATATTAGCCCTAACAGTCAGCATTTTTATTCTGTTTGAATGCAATTGTTATCAAAATGCTATGTGGTCCATTTGGTTGAAAAGAAAAAAATCCAAAAAAGCAGCTTCCATCCTGGGCAGAGGTACCACTGTCCTCTGCAAAGAGCTGGGTGCCTGGGGCCTCAGGGCTCTGAAGCCCTGCTGTCTGGACTTCCAAGCGGGGGAAGGCTGAGGGTTTGGGGGAAATCACCTCAAACAACTGCTCACAGGCAGGACTGAACTGGCAGAGCCATTCAATCACATTACCCAAGTCCTTTGCCAGTAAATGCCTAGCCAAAAGCAAAAAACAGGTAAAAGAGTTTCCCTGCTTCTAATCCATCAAATAGAAACGTTATTTGCTTCTCACTGCTTGGCCTGGGAGGCTAAACAGGTGATCTGCTTTTTTGGCTAACCATTACTATAGCGACTGGCTCCTCTTGAGGGTACAGAGGGAGAGGCACTGGTTCGTATTTCCCTCTTAGCTCTGAAAAAGGGTCAAGGACCACTTCCCTTCAGTCACTGAGTTCTTTGTGCCTGCATTTGCACCAGGAAAAATCATTATACCACAGAGTGGAACTTGGCTTCATCTTTCTGTTTGTCACATGGTGCATTAGGAGAGTGCTCATAGCCACAGCACTACTTTGCAGTTACCACCACAGAGTCTCTTCGCTCACCATTAAGGAAGAATATAGGGTTATTACTTCAAACACTGATCAGACACAGCTCATGCCTACCAGTTTTATGGATGCAGAAACCAATCGTTGCTTGATATTTTGGCCTGTGTTTAATAACGTACTGTACTGTAGGTACCAGCAGTCCCAGGCAAGTCTCTGCAGTGCTGTGTAGCTGGCTCGGGGCCCAACAGAAGCAGGAGCACAGCCACAGGGATGTGGAGATTGTCATTTCATGCTAGTTTAAAGTTAAAACTGCAGTCACAGTGTTTCTGGAGTCTCAGTGATACTCCTGCATCTGCACAGCTATCTTTAGTATGATCTTCCAGCATGTAGCCCATTTATTTTGCATGCTAGAATAGCAAAGGTCCCTTAAACAAATACAAGTTCTTTCAAGGAATTTATCTCATCACCAATCCTTACTTTGAAATGTCCTGGCAAGCATGAGATTCCTATACACAACATTTTCTGTTTCCATTTATTGCTGCCCCAACCTCAAGACCTGGTGGTCACAGCCCCCTCTCCCTGATTTGTCTGGTGGAAGGAAATCAAGGAAAATCACTGCAATGCATGGTCTATTTCTGTGTGGTTTGAAAAAGGATTTAAATAGCAACTACTGCCAAGAGATTGTGGGAGTCTGAATCCTATTTTTTAAATATCATTTGGACAGTGCCTATGGTAAGGTCCTTTATATTCTAGAGGCCAAGACTTCCCCAGTTGTGTGAAAAAAAGCTCTTAGAAAGCAGCTGTGTGTTAGGTCATCACTGTGCTATTCAGAAGTGGAGAAGGCTGGGGTTCATGCACCCTGCAAAGCCCTGACTCCAACCCACTTAACAAAGGAAAGAATCTTTCTAATTTTGATGGGGTTTGGACCAGATCTTACCTATGAGAAGTAGTGAATGTCAGTGTGACCCAGATTCAAGAATGAGGTCTGCTGGGTACATTTTACAAGTAAATACTGAGTACTGGTGGGGACCATGATGACAATGCCGGCTCCCTAGAGCAACCTCTGAGTACTCTGCGTGACTGAATCTGCCTCAAGCCATGACCTGCATCTTCAGAAATCTTTCTGACACTGGATAATTTATCTTTTCAATACATCTGCAGGGAAAACTCTATGAATAGGTTATAGGGAAAAAGTATCAAGAGAAGCAGGGATGCATTTGTAGGCGCTGAAGAGTTGGAACTTTTGACAAGTGTGAAAAAAGCTGAGGTGTACCTTTTCTGTCAAAAACCCCCCAAAACCAAAACCAGGTTTCTACTTACTTTTATCCACAAAGAGATTTTGTCTGAAAGCCAGAATTAAAACTCAAAAGTTCCTGGCTTAGACCAAAACCCCGCTGTGGGATAGTGTTTCATTATAGAAGTTATTTATCTACCGAAACTATTTAAAGACAGGAAGTGTTATCTGTGGTTAGGATTAATCTTCTCTGTCACATAGACTGTCTCCCGAATGAGAGATTAATGCAGAGTACAGCTTCCTGACAGGCAAGAAGCATCGTATGGATTTTGTTAATTTCTGTGGGAAGAAGCAACGCCAAGTAAATTGCGCCATGCATTGCACATTGGAACACTGTCAGCCAAAAATATCTCAGCTCAGACTGCTCATTGTGCCAGACTTGATAGACAGAAATGGGCAAAGAAACCTCTATCACGCCCCAACGTCCAAATCCACCTTGCCAAAAAGGGAGAATGACCAAAATACTGGACACGCAGCAGAGAGTAGGCAGCTGCCACTTGTCCTGACAAACTTCAGTGCTCCCTCAAGAAAAAAAAGAGAGTGCAAGAAAAGCAGAGCACAACGGGGAGGTAGAGCAAACACATGGAATGTCAACATGGAATGGCAACATCAGAGATGCTGATTGAGGAGCAGAGGCAGAATGGAAGAAAATGTGATGGCTTGAACTGGCATTTGCTGCCTTGTGTCCTCAGTCAGCCATTGGCACCTTGACCACACGCACACAGCAGGCACACAGACAGGGCACAGCGAGACCCGACCGCAGAACATCCTCTCTGTCATGCTGCCAAGTTGCAGATATAGTGCACTGCCCTCTGTGCACATTCATAGAGGAGAGGAACTTGTGACAATAACCCAGGATAAGATTTTACTTGTTTAACTTGAAGGAGGGAGGTCATCACACACATCTTTTGTCTTCCCAGATGGGCCTGCCTTGTCTGCTTTGCTATTTGTATAGCCGTCTACACAGCTGAAATATTTGCATTTTTTTCCTGTGCCCTGCAGCTAGTGCAGCACTATTTGAGCTGGTAAAATGCCAGACTCTTACTCAGTTGTAAGACTGAGCTGGTGATCTAGCCGGCTTTGTTATGTTATTGTCGGCCACAGCAGCAAGATAGCAGACATCATCACCAACATCATCAAAGAGAACATTCACTCTTAAGGAAAAAAACCCAACCAAAACTGGGTCATAAGTTACAGCATAAATCTATTTGTAGCCTAAAATAATATCTCTTACTATCAAAACGTATCCTAGGAAAAGGTCAGGGTTTGACCTGCTTGTTTTGGATGATATGATGTGCTGCTGTTGGTAATGATATGATTGGAGCCATATGGGCTCTCCAGAAAATTATGTGCTAATTATGCATTAATGGGATCAGTTCATGTCTGCCTAATTCCTGGCTTTCCAGTGCTGATGTACAGTTTATTCTCCAGCAGGTCAACTATGTGTGAGAATTTCTGGGATAAATACAGGAAGTTGTTACTTGAAGAAAAAGGAATCTGTGGCGTGACTCCTTTTTTTTTTTTTCACCTTAATATGATGATGGGGCTGTTAATTTGAAATTAGGATTATTCCTGTTTTGGTGGAGGAGAAGATGGTTTTTGAAGTATAAGACAATGGAACACTGTCTTGTATGCTATAGCCTGAGTGTAACACAACAGGATCAACCTAGTGCAAACATCCCCCGTTTATTTTAGCAGGACATGTAAAGATTATTTTTAATCCTTTGAGTGCTTTGTACTTTTCAGATGGTATTTCTGAAACCATGAAGTGCTCATTGTGACATTCAGTACTGATTACTTACAACACAGCTCACACAATGTTTTTTGATATACTACTGAATTAACACAGTTTGTATTTTCACTCTTCTTTAAAGATCTCAAGTTTCAATGATCCGATGAGCAGCTTAGAGCTCTGACACACTTCTTGTCTTCAGTCGTCCTTACATACTGTTTGGAAAGGCTGGGCAGTGGCCAACATCCCTTCCAGTCTCCGGTGACACAGGCTCAGACATGAGAGCTGCATCAGAGCAGGCCATGAAACCACAGGGTACTCAGACTGTACGCTGTGAGCGGCTGCACCATTCCAGTAGGACTGTTTCTCACATTCATTACGTGTTGTGTTTGGAGAGTGCACTCAGAACCTAAAGGCACTGTCTGGCAGCTCAGCTTCACTTCATCGTAATGAAACTACGGTGTATCTTCTATACTACAGTAGACATGGCAACTGAAACCACGCCTCAAGACACAGCTGGTCTTCTCTGTGTTACTTTGTCCCTCTGTGCTGTTTAAGTCTTTTCAGACTGCTCCTTATGGGCAGCAGGCTGTGGGTATGTGTTTCTCTGCAGATAGCACCGTTCCCTGCCTTTGAAGTGCCCTCATGTTGTAGTTTGCTCTTTTCTTTATTCTTTCCCATGTAAATATAGGGGCGGATGCTTTATAGATAAGGGCTGGGAAATGGCTGAATGTGTGTGTCCATGAAACATAATCAAACAAAATGAAAGTTGGGACTGACCCTTGAAATTTCACTTCAAACTTTTTCTTGCATGCAAGTGGCTTAGTTGACTGCAGAGAGGCTGCTAGTTTAATAAAGACTATCTGTGTGGAAGAGACAGCAAGATGGACAATTTTTTAATTGATATGATAATGTAGCCAGCTTGAGGCTGCTACACTGAGATTGTGATGAAGGATGTCTAAGAAAGACAGCAGGTTCATAAAGTGTTTCATTTTGAAGCAGTAGAGTATTATTAGCAGAGCAGCTGTAGCTTTTTATATCATTTTGTAATGCATGTGATGTGGCATTTTGAAATTAAACCCCTTTTTATGGCTGTCTTTTGTCACGTACATCATGGCCCAGAGCCCTCCTTTCCAGAGCATTCTCTAACCGAGTCTGCTCTAAGACTCAGACACCTTTGAAGGGTAAGGACCTTTAAAGCACAAAACCATTTTCCAAGAAGAAAATTGGGTAGGTTTGGCAGATCGAACTAACTACCTCTAAGGAAGAAACAGCCTGTGTTTTTGCATCCCTGCAGCGGAAGAGCTGAGACATTCCCAGGCGTGGCCCTGGCAAAGTCCAGTGCCCACGTATTTCTGGAATGAATGCCAGCTGCCTCCACGCCTTCTCACTCACACATTGAAACGCTGCACAGTCAAAGCCACCAGGACTTGCAGAGTACTCTGCATATCATCTCAGCGGAAAGTAATATAGGACCTTTTGCTCCTAAGAAAAGAGACCCCTGAAACTGGACTCACATTACTGGAGGACAAGAGAGCCTTGTGAATGAAGAACAGAACCTGAAAATTCTTTATGCTTTCACTCCTGAAGGAGCTCCTGGGCATTTCACCTCAGCCATTAATTCTTCCAAACAAAATCAGTGCAAATTTAGAACTCATCCTAATTGCTTTAAACAAAAAGATGAGCATATATTACTCCTAGGTCACAGAAAGGGTAAAGGACTCCTGCCACTAGGTTCAGCCACAAAACCTGCCATCTTCCACCACAGACATGGAATAGGTTCCAGATCATTCTGTGAACTCGAGAAAACCACTGAATCATTTCTTGGTTTCCTCATTTCTTTTTGCAGAGAGGGGTTTAGCTTAGAGATCCATGGAAAGCTCTTTCTACTCTGAAGAAAAATTTTGACGAGTATATGACAATATTGTGACATACACAAAAAAAGCAGCACTAAGTCCAGCTTCCCTGTAACAGTCATGTAAAAAATCAGCACCTTCCAGTGGATATGCTAAAACCATCTTCACACATACAGGTCTTTTCAAGGCTCAGCTGCCGAACACGACCTTGTGAAAACATTACATTCCTATGAAAAACAAGTCTGGACACTCATAAACAGTACTGGAAAATTACACTTGATCTGGCAGACCAAGAAGCATTAGATTGTTAATTTCTTATCCCTTCAAAGATCTTGTCCACTTAGAAATGAAAACCCATCGTTACAAAGGCAAGGAAGCACCTTTTCACTGGATTAACTGCTGACTACCTAACGTCTTTGCTTCATATGCCAAAGCCTGTGCTGCATTGTGCCCTCTCTTCTCCCTCACAAAATACTGCTGAAGATAAAGCGCGAAGCTGCTCCCTGCAAGCTTCCACTGCCCGGAGGCCATCCTCTCTGAGCCACCTGTGAAACCAGTCATTTTATCTTCTCTTACACTTCCTGCAGCAGAAGGCAGGTTCATACAGGCTCCCCCAGTCTGCCCCTGCATTTCTCTCTCTCCCCCAACTGCAGGAATCCCTTTGCCTGCTATGTTTGTTTGGGTGGGCTACAAACCAGCACACCCCCTGCCCAGGACAGCAGGGTAGGGGTCCAGGCATCACCCTGCACTGGTCCCTATTCCTGCTCTTGCCTGTGTAGGGGACACCGTCTGTCCCTTCCCTCACCCCTCCTAGGCTCATTCCAATCCCCACCCACCCGCACCTTAATCTGGTATCTGGCATTTAGATTTGACTGACTTTCAAAGTATAAATGGGTCAGGTCATTTAGCATAGGCTGATAGTTTGCGATTGCAGTTCTTCGCGTGCTGAGTCACCCTGGCAGCAGATGTCATCTGCTTCTCGTTTGAGGGAGAGGCACACAGTAAATTAAAAATGCAATATGCACTGCTAAAATCTTATACAGCTGTATTCAGCAGAGATGAGTGGGAGTAACAAGACAGTAAAATTACAGGGGGTTCTACTATGCAGGCAAAAATTCAGGGGGAAAGCCTTTGTATAAGCACTTAGTTCAGTTACCCACGTGTGCTTCAGTAACTGGCTAAATATAGAACACCCAAACTACTGGAAAAGCAAAGGAAATGGAGACCCAGGAAAAATAAGCCACTGATGGTGATGCAGGAAATACTTCTGAATTAAACCATTCCGCTGCAGCCTTTGTAATGTTCTCAGAAGACCACAGTTGTAAAAAATGAGTCATTCCTGGGCTTGAGTGTAACATTGGCTTGACATTGTTGATGAGGGATTGCAAGGGATCTGTGTGGCAGTAGGGTAAACTGTGTTTGTTTTTACAGACATGTATAAAAATACACATCACTAGAAAATCAAAGCAACAACCACAACATACCAAAGACTTTCCATAGGAGACAGAGAGCCTAATTCTCTGAGAGCCAGTGACCCCAGCTGCTCTCAGAGCTGAGAACATCACTCGCTGTCAAGACCTGACCCAGAAGAAAGGAAATCAGGGCTGCATTTCATTATTTTGGCACAACAGACTTCAACAGCTGCAACTAGGGTTAACGAACTGCAAGTCAACTTCCAGAGGCACAAACCACATCAGTCTTGCCTCAGAATCAGACACATTTATTTCCCTGAAAATCTAACAAAATCATTGCAAAAACAAGGTCCTTTGTATGTGGCTCGAGCTGCTGGAGTGGCAAAGACACCCTGAGTAAGCATAGGTCAAATGGGGTTAAGCTTGCTTTCCTCCAAGAGTTATCTGCAAAAGATTAGAATACAGCAGCACCACTGGCCACCAAATGTGCTCAGACATCTCAGCTGAACTCTTTGTATCTTCCAGCAAAAAGATTATTTTTTGTTCCTCTAACTCTATTTGTTCTCGCCTATGTTTACGGTACTTACTGGCAGTTGACACTGGAAAAAATCCCCATACTTCTAGACTTGTATTTGTTGAAAAGAGGGAAGTTTTTACTGAAATATTTGCCTCTGTTTTTCACAGGAAAGAAATCAATAGTTTTTTACTGGGCTGAATCTTCTGTAAGTGCAGCCGATTGGCTGACTAGCTGGGTTCATGGTTACAACCCTATTTCACTCTTCCTACATGGCAAATTCTCAAAGCAGAAGTTTTTAACCTTAAAACAGCCGTGACTGTAACTGTAAATGTCCTGTCTTCTTCCTTTCCCTTTAAATCACCTTCAGCAGAGTGGTATCTCACTCCAATTTACATCAACAGCATTTCAGGAAAGAGTGGCTGAGCACTGTTTTGTATTTTATGGCCTTTAAAACAAAGATGTAAAAAGTTTTTATAAGACTAAAGATTTGTAGGGCTAAGTAGGGGATTTGAAATACCTAGTTCAAAGAACAAGATTTGAGGCAGTAATTTCCCAGAAGGTGGCTTGGAAATGCCCTCTATGTGACAAAGAACACCCCCGGCCCCCCCCAGATCTGGGAGACTCACATGGATGAGGTTTGTAGAGCTTCGCACAACTTCACCTTACCCCAGCCCGCCTCTACATTGCTCCTGCACGACACAGTCCCTGCAGGGGTGAGGCTCACAGGGCTTCCCCACGTGCTGTTGGGGAGGCAAATTTCACACAGTGGAACTGGAAAGCACTTCAGATCATACCATGAGATATGGATTATTTCAATTTCGTGTGGTTTTTTTTTTTCTACTGAGATCTATTAATTAGCACATTTGACTAGACTGGAGGGAAAAAAAAAATCTTAGAAAAATAGACTCCCGGGAACTATATCAAATTAGCTCATGGATGATTTCTGTCTTCTTTTCCAATGATATTTGCTCTTGGAAGGCTTGGGATTCTGTTTCATGTTTACCAAAGTGAAAGCTATTATATTGCTGAAATCAAAGTCCTTGTAAGTAATTTAAGAAAGTGTGCAACAGTTTTCTTCAAATAGTTGTGGATTGCGTGGTCCTGCCTGTGAAATTTCTCTGAAGAGAATGGCACAGCCTGCAAACTTGCCCTAAATTTCCACCATTTTATTCTGCCAAGGGCAGGACAAGATTGGCCACAGTGCCCTCCTCCTGCCATAGGGTTGTAGTTGCTGTCACCCCCCACAGCCTGGGCAGAGCACTGGAATACAGAGTTCTTTGCTCCAAAATGGTCTTAAATCAAACTTTGTACAGCAGACAGAAGGTATTCACATCCAGCATTTTGGTTCGAGGCCCATCCTGAATACAAAGATTTTTCTTTAAAATACGGTGCTTGAATTTAATAATGAACAGCACATGTTTAAAATGACTATGCTGGTTTGCAATACCCTCCCTGCACCTGTACTATTGGGAAAGAAGTTCCCAGGAAACAAAACCCTGAGCTATATTCAGTCCTGGTGTAAGCACTTGCATCCTCATTTCATCTGATAATTTATTTCGCAGCCCAGAGTACAAGGCTAATCAGAACTCCCTATCCTCACTGCTTATATAACAACTTTCTCTGCTCCCCCTCTTCTTCTGTAAGCTTTACTCTAAAAAAAAAAATTATATATATATATATAGAGAGAGAGAGGATACACATATTCTCCTAAAAATGCAAGCTGTCTGATTCT
>VYZQ01062410.1:107874-121434 GCA_013400655.1 Mystacornis crossleyi | reverse complement strand
CTTTTGTCTCCCTCTGACAAAACCAACATGGTTAAATTTATCAGTTGTAGTTAGAGGCCCTGTTTTAAATTTAGAGCCATAGGAAGCCATTTAAACCTTTAGCACAAGAAAAACTGGCTGACAGAGTCATAGGTTTATAGGGCAGCACCAGAGCTAGCACACAAAAGTATCCAGCATTTCAAACAGCTCATTCACAAAAATCTGTGTACTGCATTCTGGAGGGAGTCAAATCCTATTTGCCTTTTGGGAGTTGTCACATTCAAGCCAATTGGATTACTCATTTGTTTGAGGCAAGCAGGATTTAACCCTCCAAGACACAAAATGGATTTGCTAAATGAAAGGGATTAGTTTTTTCTATGTAATACTGTGATGACAAAACAAAAAACAACAAAAAGAAAACAAAAGGCATCTCTCCTCGTTCTTTTTTTTTGGTGCAATATGAAGCAAGAAATAGAACAGGACTCTTCTGTGACCTATGCATCTTAATTTTAGTTAATCAACATCTTGATTTAGTTTAAATCAGCATGCAAGCGCCAGCGGAGGCTTTTCAGTATGTAGGTCATAACAGGCTAAATTGGTTTTGGAGCGTGGAGCTCCTCTCTTTGGTGTTTGAGACAGGGTATACTGCTCGGTCTCAGGGCCAGAGTAACCTGTAGTGGATTTAAAGTTGGACATAGTTTCTGATTTGTCAGTGCTAGAGGCTGGTAAACGAACTGTAGGTATTTGCCATTCTTGGGATGTGCTGATAGTGGAAAATAGGCTGCCTATGATGATGGCTTACAAGATAACAGATCATGTCTTTGACCCTTTCTTAAAGGTGAAATAAAGTTTACATTCAAGGTATTTGAGTGAGCACTGCATTTGGATTCATTCAGCACAGAAGGCAAAAGTAAATAGGCAACAGGTCCTTTTGTACTGGAAGAAATTTCATCCCCTGAACTGGCACACATGAGAGAGGAACGGTGCTGTTCTATAAATGAACAGCCTCTGCATGGCTGGAGTTAAAGAAATTGCCGCCACACTGCACTACAGCTCTCATCTTTTGTCATCCTTCCCAGACACCCAAGACTGAAGTCACTGAGCATTCCTCTATTTCCATGGTCTTCCTGAAAGATGCATATGCTTCCAGATGCATCCTGTATCATGCTCAGTGCATACTGGGCATCCATCATGAGCTCTGCTGCAGTGCCAGCAGACCCAGATTTGATACGCTGGGCTCTGACAGGCAGTAGGAGACAGGTCCAGTCCTTCCCCTCTCTGCTTTTACAGAAGCAGGGAGTGGCAGCTCCTCTATGGCAAGCCTCATGGTCAGGGTGATACCATCCAGGCTGAAAGTAACCACCAGATCCAGACAGTAGTCTGCCTGGTAGTCTGCATTTATACCCTTATGTGGCTCAATGATTCTTTTTTTGCTAGACCTGTGTTCTATCATGAAGTTGTTTCTCTTAGCACTTACAGTCTGTTCTGAAATCTTGAAACCCCAAGCGTAAACCTGGAGCAGCATCTGTATCGCATGTAATGAAAATTCTCTTAAGGATAGGAATAAGTCTTTACAGCAAATTGAAATTTATGCTGCTTCTCAAGAAAAGGGGCAATATTCAAATGAGACAGATGAGAGCCTGGCAGAATTATAAGGACCTCTGTTTGGAAGATCTCATACAGATACAAAGTCGTTATCCTCTATCAATTTATGTAACAGCAGTTAGGCAGAGAGAGGAATAGTCTGCAGTCTTTCAGTGTGAATGTTTCTGAATCTGATCAGTATGAATCTATTACTGATTGCAATGCTATCTTTGAATTAGTTTTTATTCCTCCCCCAATTAAGGGAGACCCAACAGAGGAGTGGCTTCACAGTGGACAGTCACTTCCATCAATGCTAAAAAGTTCTGAGTATTATGTCAGTTCATACCAGGTTCAAGATTCAACACAGGAGGAAGCAGCATATATGGGGAAGAGATTTACATGTACATTAGTTCTCTACATTAATTTGTCTCCCTCCTGAAAAACAACTGTGAGCTCCACAGACTCAGGATAGTTGTAAGAGGGTGGAAGATTTATTATTTCCTTTAAAACTTTAGCAGTGAGGCTATTCATCTGACAAATGACAGATCTCTTAGTGGCAAGGATTTCATGTTCAACTAGACTGCTATTTGAAGTAGCCTGAACAGTTTGCAATCTGCTATGCAAATAAGAGAAGGAGAGAAAAGTTTGCTCACTAGCAGCTGTAACCCATGAAAAGCAAAAAAAAAAAATCCACTCTGGCAAGGAGCTGCCCCTCCGAGTCCAGCTACTATCGTCTGCACAGCAAATTAAGAACCTCTGTTTTCCCCTCCAGAAGGCTTCTGTTTTACTCATGCTGGTACAAAGGAGGAGCAGAAGGCATTAACTGAGAAGCAAGTGAGGTCAAAGATGGGTGTTTACAATCAGCTGAATGATCAAACTCTGCTGCAAGCTAATTTCAGGCTGGTGTAACAGATCCATCGAACTACCTCACTTTTCCTGTTGCTGCTCAGGCAACCAAAACCTAAGGCCTCCGTTGCTGAGGAACAAACAATGCAGGATTTCTTATACCTCTGCTATACTAATTATTTTTCCCCAGCTGTTCCAGAAAACATCTGCCCTGTAATGATAGTCCAGGTTGTCACATCATCTGACAAGGTATCAGGAAAAGGCAGCTCTCTTCCCATCTCTAAACACCCCAGAGAGATATAAAGAAATTCAGTCAGGTGAAAAGCTCCCGTCTTGTAATGGCGAGTGTTACAATATTAGCTTGTGGATTTTCCACCATTAGTGAGAGGAGAAGGAAAAGCTTGTCCTTGCTTCAGAGGAACAAGGAAAGCACTGTGTGTGTGAGGGGTGCAGCAGCTGGTGAGAGGCAGGAACAGGGGCTCCATAAAACACGAGAGATGCTCTGCTCTGCTGGATGCTGTACCCAGTCCTCAGACTGTTACATGAGGAGAGAGCTTTGCCCACCCACAGCCAGCACTGTGGGTACTCCTGGGCCAGGCTCTTGCCCAGCTGAGCACTGACCCTCAGGCATTTAACCCCTGCGGAGTTTGCCTTCTCTGCTCTGCTGCCCTGACGCACAGAGGCACCAGCCACTGTACAGGCAAAGCCTTCTTCAAGGTTGGCTTCACTGACATTCTAAGCCACACGTGGGTGATGGTGCCTGGGGACTGCATTAAAACTGCTTACTTTTTCTTCTGATATATCAGAAGACTTTTGCCAAGGTATCTTCAAATGCAGCAGAAGTGCCTGTTACTCTTGGACTTTCCTGGTGTTCTTAGCTCCTATAAATTACAGGAAGGGTGAGCAACACACAATGTGCATTATCTTCTAAAGGAGGCTTTTTATTATTACAGTGCCAAGCAAGGAGAGAGCATGAAAAGAGCAAAGCAGGCAGTGGCTATTATTTGAGTTGTTGTGCTCTTCAAGGCTTGAAAAGGGTTGCTCTGAGCCATTGTCAAATAACCCTTGCTTTCAGTGTCGCTGGGTGGCTATTTGCCAGAATAGGGCTGCTGGGCTGAATCCAGCCCTAAGCCTTCGAGAACAGGGCTGCTGCAAAGAGTGACACACAGCTTTTTTCTACACGGGAATATCAAGACAGGAGTAACGTTAAAAAAAAAATAGGTCAGAGTATTTCTATTTAAAGTACTTGTCAAGAAATAAAGAAGTGCAGCTTGGTTTTTCTGGTTTGCATTTCAACATTTGTGAGGAGAGTGACTGTGCCAGAGCTGAATTGGCAGCCTCAAGTCCAGGTTGCTCTCGATGGGGTGAGGCTGCCCACGGCCGCCCTGTGATACTGCCTGCAGCCCAGCCACTTACAGGCTCATGTGCCTGGAGCTCCTGCTTCCTGGGGAGTGACAGGATGCACAGGAAAATGTTCACAATAGGTAAAAAAATGCTCTTACAGTCTTGGCTTTGTTGGGGCTAAATATCTGCCAGGCTGATCTGGAATAAAGTAAAACACAGGATCAGATCAAATTCACTAATAGCAAAATCCTATTAACTGTGCTTTTTCTCACCATACAAAGGCTAGTCATGGGGTCCTCAGTAACAGTGGTCTCATTCTGCAGAGCAGATCTTATTTTACATTCTTGGGGCCAGACACTCAGTTGATGTAAGTAACTGTATCTCCAAGCTGTAGCCACCGTGAATTACACCAGCTACAATGTTGACCCTCTGTTAGTTACACACATTACAATTCTCTGGAATTTCTCTTGCCACAGACTGCAGTACAAAAGCATTTTCTGGTGGTGAAAGGTCAGTAAACATATCTGAGATGAAACAATCTCTTTCTGATTATGGTTATGCTTTAAGAATGATTTGTCCTTCCATAAACACAGCATACATGGTCTGTCTAGAGGTTTTGAGCAAAAATTGTGTACAATGACTACAAATAAAACAACAAATAACTTACACTTATAAACACAATTGCTATTCCTGAGTTTAAACCTAGCTGCATGTGATTCACCCTCCTAGGATTTGCTGATAATTGCTTGCCTGTTTCCTTCACTTACGGGTCTTAAGACCATCCCCAGGGCAATGCCTGTTAATTTCTAATTTAGCCTGGTTTAACTAGCCCAGTTATTTAGCAACCCTTAGACAGACAGAACTAGATTTCTGAACTTGCTTTTCCTCAAGTCAGCTGCAATCAGGCTGAAGGTGAAGAGTCTGTAATCACTTCAGTGCAGTTATCAGTTTAAAGGGCTGTGCTGTGTCCTCCCTGGAGCTGGATGGTTGGGCAGGGAAGACCAGTCCCCGGTGGCAGGGCAGGGGCTAACAGCCACTCCAGCTTGTATGGAAGAGCTCATATCCCTAGCCAGAACTGCTCTGGTTTTTCTTAAAGTGCTGTCATTGTTCCAACCTCTTCTGCTCTTCTTGGGAGCAATGCTGAACCAGCAGTCTAGGGAGCATAGACTTGTGTGTCCCCACAAGGGGCAGGAGCAGGACAAGCACCCTTGGCCCGCCTGGCCTGGCTGATTTGTCCTGCAGCCAGACTATTTCCTATGAAGAGCTATGTAGCTGTGCCACTGTGGCAGTGGCAGTCCATGACGAGACTGGCAGTACACCTGAGCTGTTCTGAGCCGTTAGGATATTCTGTGCCTTTGGTGTCTCCTCTTTGCTTGCTAGGAAGATCCCTTCCATTTATGCCCTGTTGTCCCAGAGACACACGCGGGAGAGGCTCAGACACAGACCCTGCGGATGCCAGATACTATCCCAGCTAAACTTCCATCTGCCCAGCCAAGTAAACACTATGATGCTATTAATATCCTGTGTTCCTGCCACCCTTCATGCCCACCCCGTTTAAGCACCAGTGCCTTGTTTACACAGCTCAGAGCCTGTTCCAGGCCCACGGAAGCCATGCATGCAAGTGCCTGTCAGGCAGTGTGCTATGCAATGATCTCAGGCTTTGGAGCGGGGGCTGTCATTTTACTTGACTGGAGGCTGTTTCCCTTACTCTGACCTTACCAGTGAGCATGTTCAGTAATCACCAAAAATCTCCTGCATCACCTCCAAGAGGGTGGCAAAAGCTGACGCTAGTAAGGCATATACACACACACACACACATTCATTAATCTTCAAATAGAAAAGAGAGCTAAAATCAGCAGTAGACTTTACTGCTTAATATTTCCTCCATGGATTTCTAACTTGATGGTATGTAATGAAAAGTGACTTTGTAAAAGAGAAGGAAAATAATTGGATCCCTTTAGTTTTTGCATCTAAATTGATGCAGACACTATAAACAAGTATTAGTCTAAGAGCTCCATAGGCATCTTCAATTTCAGAGACACTTCATATTTTACAAATCACAGAATCTAGTCTCGATTTTCATCAGAAGTATTAGCATTGATTTCTTACTAACCCTCAATCTAGTTGCATAACAGAATAAACTTAATATTCTCTTTCCCTGTTTTGGATTTTAGCCCTTCCATCATGCTGCAAGGAGGGATGATTTATTTGTCCTTGTAAGAACCCATAATTAAAGTACACATTGATTACACAATGTCTGACATAGCTACAGACTCTGTGCACTGCAAGTGGGTTTTGAATCTAGGGAATGTGACACAGCTGAGACTGCATATGGTTTGGTGTTACATGGGAGGAATTTATGGGAGATACTTGGAAGCAGAAATCAGATTAAAGGAGAGAATTATCATTTTTTGCTTGCCTAAATATGAACATAAATAAGGCCGTACATAGATTTTCTGCATTAGTCAAGGAAAAGGATTATGAACACTTTCTCTAAGCGATGGCATTACTAAATGTTCATTTTACATGTGAAGAGCTTTATTCTGTGATTTAAAAAACAATGACATAGTTATTAGGCCAAACGGACCTGTATTACTTGAAATGTTAGAGTACAATTGAATATAGATCATTCATTGACATATGAATAGTTCTGAATTCCTTCTTTGAATAAAGTTTAAAAAAAATACCGAAGAATGTAATCAATTTAATAGCAGGACTAACCCATCAATAAAGCAGACATAGTATTCATCTAGGCACTGCAAACACTTTTGAATATGGAAACGTATTTCAGCCTCAGACTTCCATGAATTCCTTACATAGGATGGGGAGAAAATGGCTGTAAAATGTCAGCTATCTTGATGGTCTTTTTATTAGGTGATGAAGTAACTTGAATCTGGTTTTCATTCAGATCGGCATTTACCTGTGTCATAAGAAGTGATGGAAAGCCTTTGCTGTGAGTTATTAAAATACACAGAGGCTGAGTTCAGTCCTTTCCCTGTCCAACCCTAGCTGAGCCTTTGTTAGCCGGCATTGTTCACATCTGCTTATAAGGAGCACACCGAGGAGCATGTGATCCAGCTGTTGCTATGGTATCTAGTGGGATTTTAAGAGAATAATGGAAGAAAGAGTGGCAAGAAAAGAACCCCTCCAACTGACACCTGAGTTAAAGGGACATTACCAAAAATTACGAGTTGAACATACTTAATCTTTATTTGTTAGGGTTTTTTTTTTCTGAAGGAGTTGAGTATTTAGCACTCCAGTGAGTATTAAGAGCACCTGGAGCCTCTGGGGTCAAAGGATATCAATACCAACAATAGTCATGTGATTTATTTTTAAATGTCTCCTTCCTTTAGCAGAACAACATCTGCTTTGAACTGAGCTCTTAAAACATTGAGTAAGCCCAGCTTATCAGCAGTGCAAGAGAACAGCAACCCAGTTCCTTACAGAAATCAATGTGTAGATGAGGATACAACAGCTAGCACCAACCTTTCCCTGTCTCCTGCTCATTCCTGCCAGACTACCAACAATATAAAGACACTACAATATTGTTCCCCAGATACTTTCCAAAGCAATATCTCTTACACTGATGTCCTGCTGCTGCATTACACCTACAGCCTATCAGAAAAACTGACATACAGAATGAAGGACTGGTTTTCCATCTTCTTCTTCAGACAGAGGTTTTCCAAGAGCTGTCCAACAAACAGTGAAATTCCAAGGGGTGTTTGGCTGAGTTCAATACTCAGCCTTTTGTGAGACAGCCAACAATTTGGAGCCTGAAAAGGCTCAGGAGAGTGGACTTTCTCCTTGTTTCTGCTACTGAAGGTACTTCCCTTCAGTGGGTTGGTCAGAAATACTGAGATTACTCTTCTGGCTTTCTAACATGCCTGTGGCCACCCAGACTCAGCCTGTGATATTCAGTTTTGTAAGAACAAGGTACTACACATGAAGTGTCCTTTGCTCCAGGCCCTAGAAGACATCCATGGATAAGAGAACACCTATTTGACATGACATTATATTTGGTCGTAAAGCGGTTGTGAAGCAGATGTCGTTGCTCCTAGGGAAGTTTTCTCTTTCTGACATCCCATCCTTGAAGTCTCAGAGTTATTTTCTATGCTTGGGCATTAACTTACAGTAATCCAACATGCTCCAAGGTGGAGGGACTCTAAGGCAAAAGCCCAAGAGAGATCAGAGCAACGAGCCCTCAGGAAGCTCAGTCTGCCATGGTGCTCTACCCACCTGCTTGAGGAGGCTCTAAATCTCCTCACTGAGTGTCTGTCCTTTCCCTCTGCCATGATGTGGCCATGGATAACTGTAGTTGTGTCCAGAGGAGCCTACAGAACTTGCCTCTGTGTGATGCCGGGACCAGTTTTGGTGAGCCAGTGTACTGAGGGGTGCCAGTGCCCTCCCAGCTGGGAAGAGCAGAAGTTTGGAAGTTTGAAGTTTCACCTAGTTGTGCACGAAGATTCAAGTGAGGCTGATTTTTTCCTGATGTTTCCTCCATTTCTAGCGTTTGCCTAATGATGATAACCTCTGAGAGCCATCACCACAGCCCCTGTATAGCTGCAGAACTACTGTGTGTTCCTTGCAGAGACAGAGGACCAGAGGTGGTGCTAATGATAGAACAATGCACTCTCTCTTGAATGAAAACGATCAAATAATCTGCTTTCCTGACTTGAACACAGATAGTTTGCTCTGCCAAAGCTAGGAGAGGGCTTAAAATATAATTTCTGCTCCCGAGTTCCTTTTGATTATAGATGTCATGAATTAATCAGGAGAATACTTGGTGTAGTAGGTGGAGATATGAGAGGCTGTTTATGTTCAGCAAGAACACAAAATGCTTTGTAGAACTAATCTATAAAACAAAGACTTGGAAGAATTGTATGCAGTTTAATAGCTCATTTATACAACTTGATGATAAAATATGCATAATCCAATATTATATGGCTTTTTTTCCCCTGACAGGATATGAATAATTGAAGATTTTTTTTTTCAACCGCAAACCTCTTGTCATGACCCAGTCAAATATTATCATCTTAGAATCTTTTACCCTGCAAACCAAACTAGGAAACCCCACACTCTTCGTGAGTGGTCCTGCTACACACACACATACATACGACAGGGCAGCAGAGCGAGGATAAGGGCTGGGATAAGAAGTGACTCTCACGTACTTCCAAGATACTTCTTATAATTGGCCTTTCAAAGTCCATATGCTAATTCCACAGCAAAGGAAGGCTGTAACTTTAGTAACACAGAAAGAGGCACTTCATGAAAACACTCCTCAGTTCAGGAGTGCCAACAAGCTATCTCATCAAAATGCTGATAAAGAAGCAACAGAAAAGAAGTTTGGGAACTTCTGCGAAGGGGCCGTTCAGCACACTGCTGAGCGGAGTGAGCAGCAGGCAGGAAGCTGCAGTCTGGGAGGCTGCTGCCTACATCGTGTCTGCCCCTCGCTCTGCCCCTAACCACTCAAACTCCCACTGAGCCTGGCACTAAACTCTCGTTTGCAAGCTTCTTGCCATGGATTCCAAATCAGTCATACTGATGCCTGTAATTTTCCTTGTTTTGATTAATTTTGGTCATCTAGGACAAAATTACGGCCTTTCTTTAGAAAAGGAGATCTTCGTAAGGGACACCACTGGATGAGGGAATTTATGCCTGATAGCCACGTACGTTTCTTTTTTAAACAGAAGCTACTCAGTCCCACTGTCTACTGCCACTACAAATGACTATTTCCAGTCCATTATTTCCTTTTTGTTATGTATTTTTCCATCTTTGCCTTGACTTTCTCAACTTTCAACAAGCAGAAGTGCTTTTCAATTAAAAAAGCTATTTAAGCCACAAGAATATTCCCTGTCTTCTACTTCTGTACATCCTATGAACTTCTCCTTATCTTCCCACATCCTCTCCACCTTTGATTTGCTTTTCTGTGCTTCTACTGCTCAGCCTGTGTACTGGTGTGATCTCACCTCTGCTACAGTTCTTAGTCATTTCCCCCTGCCCCTTGAAATCCCATTTCCCTTCATTCCCTAGCTGCCAGCTCTCTATTTTTCTGCACATGCAGTAGACTCCTATTGCTATTTCCACATATACAGTGGGAGTTTACAAATATACATATATATAGATTCAATCAGCTCTTGAGTGGCTGTTCAGCTGCAGAGATCTCCATACCTCTATATTCCAATGGGGATGTGGAATAGAAACCCACTGACATGGGAGAATATAGAGGTGCAAATTGCCATGAGCAAACAAGTCATGGTGAAATTGTGCATGTCCTGTATGTCCCCAAATATATTCTTGTCTATTTTAAATTCCAACTCATTTGGAGACCAAGGATATTACTCTCAAGAAACAATTTGCTTGAAAAATATAATTTGTATTCTTGGTGGTTTAGTGAACATTTTTCAGTTATCTTAAATTATCTCCTTAGTTACATTTTTATTAAGATGCTCAAAGTCTTAGATATGAGGTAGGCTCCCGGGAATTAAAGATTAACACCACCAGCGTTTCTCTGGAGATTTCAGAACATGAAAGGGCAAATTGCTGGTGTACAGAAGGCAAACTCCTGTTGTGGCAATGTGTTCACAGCTGTTATGAAGGGAGGCAAAGCCTTGCAAAGTGAGGTCACTAAATCAGACAGTAAATCAAGTTTACGAAAGTCATGACCAGTGGGACTACATTAAAATGTTATGTGGGAAATGTATGTCAGCCATAGATGGAATAACTTTTGTCTTAGGAAGGCAGGTGGGAGCAGATCAATTCAATCTGTTGGGGAGCAAGAAAGAAACACTGAATATTGATACTTTGGGAACTTTCTATGGACTAAGTGACAGTGAGAATCTGAGGTAAAACATTGTGTAGTGGCAACACATACAAGGTGGTGTTTAAAATTCAAATGTGACAAATGTAAATGAAGTTTTGCAAAGACAAGGTCTTCTGGAGAATCCCACTCTCTTTTTTTACCTCGTGTTTTACACTTTGCAGAGCTCATAATGTATTTTGTTTGCCAAATGTTCCTATCTGTTGCCCAGTGAAGGAGGTGCATTGGTTTTTTGTCAATACAGAGGGTAGGTAATACTAAGAAATTATTCTGAGCATGATTGCATGGAAGTTAACTTTGTTGGATCTTTGTATGAATTTTACATATGGTTTTCAGAATTAGCTCTACTGGACATACACTTCTGTTAAGAACCTAAAATTCAGTTAGCACAATTTACAATAACTAATGGTTAAATAGACAAATTGTAAAGTTAGTAAGTCAAATTATTTTCTTTATAAATACTCTAAACAGGCCTGAAATCTGGTAACTGATTGCAGTGATTTACTTGAAAAGTAAGTCGGCATCTGGCTGGTGTATAAGAAGCAAATGTGCCTTCCCAGTAATTGCTAATCTCCCTGGAAAGCTGTAACTGTTGCTATTTCCCAGGGAAATACTCTGAATACAAAGAAGAAAGTGTTAAATGGCTTTGTTCCAAGCACACATGGTAATGGCATTGTTATGACCTAACTACACTTTACGTAAGGCAGTGTTTTTAAGGAGTAGTAATGACTTTTACTAGACCAATATAATTGGAAAATCAGACAAGTTTTCTTGAAGTCTAGAATAAAAATGGCTGCCCTCAACACTAAACACTGGTTGAGAACAATAGCTGTGATTTTAATTTCTAAATCCTTGTAAGATTCTTTGTTTGAAGTTCCCTTGAGATTCACAGCTCCCAAACAGAGAACTAATTTAAGCTTCAAATATGAGTGATTTTTCTGCATGCGATCGTTTTGCTTCCTGGCAGCTGTTTTAATCTGCAGGCATTAACAGTACATGTGATATGCTGTTTTATAAAGAACACTTATTGTCCAGCACTTATGGTATAAAATATACTCAACTGACAAAGCAGTGCTGTGGTTCCAAGCCCAAAGAACTCAGGCACCTTTAAAACTTACAGCCTATGGCTATGAGTAAACTGTTCGCTGGGCCTGAGTTGAGGCTTGTTCCCCGTGCTGCATGCTCTGGGAGGCTACAGGCACTTACAGAAACAAGCCCAAACTGGAAGAAGCACAAACTAGAAAAGGAAAAGGAGGGATGTGCCAGTGAGCTCTCTAACCTGTTTCATACCCAGAGGGGGCTTGAAATGCACTACCATGGAGAGTTCACTACTCTGTAAATACTGAAATTTCAAAGATGTTATATGTTGTCCTCGGTTACTGGAAACTCCTTCTAAGGCAAAGAAGTCATCCATCCTAAAAGCACATTAACGCTGGCAGATCCAGTCCAAGTTCTTTGATCAAATAGTGACAGCCCAAAATATTGCAAATATTGGCACCAGTTCTATCCTGTCCTTTGAGGGAATTGTGAAACACTGTTATGGGAATTACACACCTGGTCGTCAGGCTGCACTAAGTCCTTCGAAAAGACACTCAAACTTCATATCTCTTAAAGTAGTGGATGATAAAAAGAGAAACATGAAGGACAGGGAAAAGAAAAGAGCTCTACCAAATGAGAAAAGACTAATATTAGACTTTGTTTCTCCTGAGAATGTTGTCTGCCAGGTTGGTATAGATGCTGGTGTTCAAACACAGATTTGCTCATTTAGAGTTTGGGCTGTAGGAGAGCATTTAGCTAACAGATGTTTCTGGATGTAAAAGGACACTACTGTCTGTAGGACTTGCATGCTTGAATGGTATCTAGCCATTAAAATCAAATTATAAAATCAGGGAGAACCAAACCTTATGTAGTAACATCTGTTGGATCCAGAAGTGAGGCAAGAGCCATTTATAACCATCCTGCTTGTCCTAAGTGCTAGATCATGTTACACCAAGATTTTCGGTAGATGCTTCAAGCACGACAAGGAAACAATGGAAACAAAAGATAAATGTGTTCAGCAACGTCTGCTCTTTAAGAGTCAGTATTATATACACGTGCTCACTTGTCTTCCTTGTCTCTCTGGAGTCAAAGACTAAAGCAGATTCAACCAGAAGGTGGCCTAATTAGATTGCTTTTATATTTAAGGTGGCACCTTAAATATATGACACCTGGAGTCATTAAAACTCTAAATTACAGTAGTTCTCTCATGACAGAGCACTACAGTGCTTGATAAATAGAAGGAAACAGAGAGACAGAGATGAGTGGCTTTAGAAATCAAGATAGAAGGAATCAGAACATGGGAGACTTCTGGGGTTCCGTCATAGTGGGTTTTATGAAACAACATTATGTCTTAAGAATAAGAAGGTGGCTTAGACAGCAGAAAACATCTGCATGAATAGTGTTTCTGTTTTATATACTCAGCACAAAGTTTTAAGCTCCAAATGTGCCCTCATTTTCATAACAGAGGGGGAAAAGAAGGGAAGATATCAAAATGCCTGGGCCACGTGTATTTTCTGCCTACTCATTTTTCTGAGAAAGTTCTAGTATGATACATGAGCAGGTCAGCAGCAGAGTCTTTGCCCATTATTGCTGCTCTTCAGAGGTGTGAGAGTGCTAAGACATTTCACAGAAGATCCATCAGCAGGGACTGGGGATACAGCATAGCCACCTTGAAGCACTTTTGTGCGGTCTGATTTATAAAGACCCTGGCATTTAACATCACGTGAAAATAAGGCCTTGTTTTGATGCATCTCCAGGTGCACCCACAAGTCAAGCCACTATTCAAATACATCCTTGTTAAGAGCTTTATTCACAAAAAGCTCATGCAAACTCCAACTGTCAGAAGTCTGACATCTGGCAGGTGTGCAGGTTAGCCTGCATATATGAACCAGACAGAAACTAGAAAATGAGGCAGATACAGAACAGCATCAGGAAGAAAAAGAAAGGTACAA
>VYZQ01062410.1:57146-107701 GCA_013400655.1 Mystacornis crossleyi | reverse complement strand
GAGTGGCTTTAGAAATCAAGATAGAAGGAATCAGAACATGGGAGACTTCTGGGGTTCCGTCATAGTGGGTTTTATGAAACAACATTATGTCTTAAGAATAAGAGGGTGGCTTAGACAACAGAAAACATCTGCATGAATAGTGTTTGTTTTATGTACTCAGCACAAAGTTTTAAGCTCCAAATGTGCCCTCATTTTCATAACAGAGGGGGAAAAGAAGGGAAGAGTTTCTCAGATAGAAGGTATTTTTAATACAAACAACTGCTATTATGGATGTCTTATCAAAATGCCTGGGCCACGTGTATTTTCTGCCTACTCATTTTTCTGAGAAAGTTCTAGTATGATACATGAGCAGGTCAGCAGCAGAGTCTTTGCCCATTATTGCTGCTCTTCAGAGGTGTGAGAGTGCTAAGACATTTCACAGAAGATCCATCAGCAGGGACTGGGGATACAGCATAGCCACCTTGAAGCACTTTTGTGCGGTCTGATTTATAAAGACCCTGGCATTTAACATCACGTGAAAATAAGGCCTTGTTTTGATGCATCTCCAGGTGCACCCACAAGCCAAGCCACTATTCAAATACATCCTTGTTAAGAGCTTTATTCACAAAAAGCTCATGCAAACTCCAACTGTCAGAAGTCTGACATCTGGCAGGTGTGCAGGTTAGCCTGCATATATGAACCAGACGAAACTAGAAAATGAGGCAGATACAGAATAGCATCAGGAAGAAAAAGAAAGGTACAAATGTAGGAATGTGGCTGAGAATGGAGCGGAAAAAATCCTAGCCAAATTACTTTAAGTGGTGTTTTATTATTAGAATCCCAACAGAGCTACAGACCACAGAACTGAAATTCTGTGATAAAACAGGATATTATTTGCATATCTGAATTTCCAAATAATGGAAGTATGGGATCTTTTTTGAGATTCATAAGAACTGTGTGACCCTGCCACAAACTTCCATGGCGTGGCAGATCCATCATCTCAGGCAGGAACAGACTTCTGCTTTTGTGCAGTGTGGGAGCACTTGAGTTGAATGCCTATGAAAAAAAATATTACATAATGCTTGGGAAGCACTTTCAAGAGGAAGTTAACTTTCTTTCACAGAACACTAATGGTCATGGAGATGACACTGAAAGCCAGACTCTGCAGCCTGTCTGTATCAAGACACAGTGGAGAGAAAAGAACAGGCACAGAAGTGGTTTTTGAGAAAAAATTAGGCATTTTTAACATGACCAGGCTTTCCATACAGTATATGATGCAGTCATTTTGAAAATTACTTTCAAAGGAAATGGTGTGAA
The DNA here is from genome assembly GCA_013400655.1 of Mystacornis crossleyi. Lineage (NCBI taxonomy): Eukaryota > Metazoa > Chordata > Aves > Passeriformes > Timaliidae > Mystacornis > Mystacornis crossleyi. The sequence goes on along the minus strand of VYZQ01062410.1, from coordinate 106,405 downwards.
TTAGCCCCTTGGGTATTTTGTTTTTTATTCTATTTCCCTTTGTGTCTTCACTGCTAAATATTATATAGTTTGAAATGAATAATAGTCAGTTCCACTGTGTTCACCAAAGGTATTACAAAGCATAGAAGGGTTGTCATGGAGACAGAAATTCCTGAGTGAAGCAATTGAATCCCTAAAATATTTAAGCAACACTTACTCTGCAGTACAAACATCAAGTAGAATATTTGTGACAAGAAGCTAGTTTGGAATTTCACATGTTGGAATTGAAAAATGAAATAAATATGAACCCATCTTGGAAAATAAAACCAAGTGGCTAGATATGTTTAAATGAGAAAAAAATGTTTACAGCCACCTATGGGTCTATACTAGGACATGTAACTCATAACAGAAAAAGAAATAAGCATAGCTACATCTCTGACTTTCACCTGCTTCCTGGCTGAAGTGCTGCAACGTGTCTCTTCTGATGAGGAAAACAGGTTTCTCTGGTGGTTCAAATCATCAAAAAGAATTAACTGTATTTTCATTTTGTCTGCCATTTCTTTTTGAGTGGCTGTTTAACCTGAGTTCATCCAGTGAGCTGGTGATGTACAAAGGCATAGGCACCTTCTGCGAGGATACTAAAAATTTAGCTCAGACTTACAGAAATCAAATTCCTCCCCGGTGTTGCTTTAAGACCAAACCTTCCCAGACCTGAAATAATGCAAGGGGCAGCTGCGTGTTCAACAGATTGCTTTTTTCATCACACCTAATTAAGCTAGTTTTGACCTGGTAATTACATCTACAAGCCAAAGGCATGTGTTTAGTGGGACAAGAATTGGATAGCCAAACTCAAAGTGTATACACCAAACCATCTGTGTCCAGCATTGCTGAGAGGTATTAGGAAATTAATTTTTACCAGTTTCCAGTCTTCCCCGTTACTCTGAGCCCTCACTGTTCCTTCCTGACAGGTTTCTTTGTCTCTTCTCTTTGTATCATCTAGTCATTTCTTCTCCTCCCTTTGCACTAAGCAACAAGGGGAAAATAACAAGGAGTCAAAGGAAAGGAGCAAAATATTGGCTGAGAAGAAGAAAGAAGAAATAGAAATCTGAACAGATGTCTCAAGCAAAACTCCCATGGCCCTTCACTGGGATATCTGCCCAAGTAAGGAACCACGGGGAGGGCAGGAAACAGCCTAGAGAGATCTTTAAAATATTGCAGAGCTGGTAGTTAATTCAGATCAAGTGTTCCTGGGGACAGTTTGTGGTAATGAGAAGAATGTACTGAAGGTGTAGGAGGGGCACATAGTTTTTGCAATATCAGTGCTTTCCCAGGCTCTCCCAAGCCTGTCACTTTGAGAGCTGTATGTTTTAATCCTCAGGAGAACACTGAGTGGAAAATGAAAATGTTTGGTGTAAGACAATTTATGGCAGGCCAAATACCATAAATTTATCCATTTAGCCTTTTAATGAATTTCCCACTGATTAATGCAACTTCCTAAAGTTACTGATAAAGGAGTCCTGTGTTCCCTAAAAACACTGAATGGTTGGAGGGCTGCAGCTCTGACAGCTTATATCCACAGTATGCATAATGCGACTCCCTCAACACCTCCCCTTCCTAATTGACAGAGAAAAGGAGAAATGGGCAGGAAGCAAAGGTTCTGGTAACTGGCCTACCCGCACATAAACCATTGATAGCTGATACTTGGCACCCAAGGCATGGGAATATGGGACCCTGAACTTGTCCCCCCGGCACACCTGCAGTAAGTGTGTGTCCTCTCTTAATCCTGGCTTCCTGCTTCCTCTGCCTCCTGCTTCCTCTCCCTTTTGCAGTAAGCTCCAACTTCCTCTCTTTGCTTTCATGGCTCTCAATGTTTCAAACTTTGCTCTTCTGTTTTTCTTTTCTTATTTCTCATGAGGGCTCCTTCAGGTCTTTCAAACATCAAGTCTTTTTAGCACCATCATTTATACCTACTGGTAGCAACTTGCTCTTCCCTTCTTCTTTAGATGCCAAATTTTATGCCAAACTCTTTTTATGCTTTTTCTGCTTGACAGTCTCTCTTTGACAAAGCATTTACAAGAATAATGCTCCCCCAAAATACACTGTGTCTCAGTAGTCATTCTGTTATACACAGAAGGTTCTTACAAATTTGAAAACCAGTGGTTATCTCACGCAGCTCAGTGAACTGACTGTCTCTCTGAGGCACTGACCGCTGTATATGTGCAGATTAAATGCAAGGATCCCCTTCCTGAGCAATGCACAATGGGGCTTTCAGGAGAACAAGTGAGCAACTATACAGTGACTTCACCAGTGCATCACTGTAGTGTTTCCTCTGGGCTACTCAAGTAGTCCAGAGCAATCAGGGTGCATCGTGTTCTGGGTCCAAAGGCTTCCTCTCCCACGCATTCCTGATGCTATTTTTGCATCCTGGGGACCAGCAGGTTCACCCCGATCACCACCATCCTTTACTCCAACAGGTCAGCCTGAGCAGCCACTGCAGTCCTTGCCCAGCCTTAAAACTGATGGAGCCTTTGGGTGGGACTCCACTTGGCCCAGCTAGCACAAAGATGATACAACTTAAACAGTTATACCAATAATAAAGGCTGCTGATTAGTTTATAAGGCCTAGACAACATATCCAGCTCCCAACAAGCATTTTCTTCTCTTCTACACATACAAACACTGTAAATTTTGTATTATGCTGTTTCAGTAATGGATCATTCAGTAATCAGTCATTAACTGAAACATTCATGTCCAAGAGCATTGTAGTATCTCATCTCTGTACATTCAGAAACCCTCAAGAGATGATTAAAAAGCCCCAAGTCCACAGAAATGTCTGGGAATCCCTTTGTTTTAAATGAAACTAAAGACCAATCATTTCTCTGAAATGCTCGGTTTGTTCTGAATGCCTGTTTAAATCAAATACAGATATGCTCTATTCTTTCTGCAGAGCTGTTTGCCTGCTCAGAGGCAGAGACAAGAAAGTTGCAATGTAAGTGAATGGACATCTCCATGTATAACGAAGCCCTCACCCAGGTCCAGGATCAGCTGGGTGTCCCAAAGGATAAGGAGGTATTTTAACAATGCTGCAGCTTGTTGGAAGAGAAAGAAGGGAAGTGGAGAAGGCATGGAGGTGCAGAAAAAGAACAGACCTTTCATTTTAAGGATGACATTTACAAATACCATTCCCTTTGGGTGAGGTTACATTTAAGCTACACAGCTCAAACAATATTAAATCTGAGATGAAGTTCTATTTCTGAAGTGCTTTGCTTCTGAGGAACCTGAATCACTTTCAGAGAAACATGAATTAAGTCTCACAGCAACAGCATGTATGAAGCAATGATAATTCCCCTTTTAGTAGATGGGGAATAAAAATGGGTATAAAAATGCAAATGGGCCATGTGAGCTGTTGAAAGGCATACAGGAAGCCTTGGAACAGCACAGAAATAGAATCCAGACCTCTTGACTCCTAGACTTGTATTTAGCCATGAAGTCATTCTTCCCTTAAATATCTAAGAAGTTGAAATCTACACAGCATCAACAAGTCAAAGATCTGAGCGATGCTTGCCTTAGACTTTGTTAGTATATACCTAAAATAGCGTACGCATAGTCAGGAAGAGATAATTATCTCAGGTGTTACATAGTAAGTGTACCATAAATGGCAAATTCGGGGTTTTCCTTGGTGTGCTGCTGGAGTAGGACTCTGTAAGTTCATTCTAGTTCCCAGCTGGGAAAGGATTTCAAGAAATGGAGTTGGGAGTGGACAGTTAGGGCATGTTTGTTGACCTGGATCTTTCTAAGGTCCATCAACCAGATATTTACAAACAAATAAGTAAATATACATATAAATACATATACAATAAATAAGTGTTTTGCTCTGATAAAGACGGTGCTGCAGGGAGGATGGAGCAAAGATGAGCTTTTTTATCTGTAGTAAAAGCTTCTGCAGAGTTTTAAAAATATATTAAATCATAACAAAAGAAATAACAAATAAGCCTGTAAAGATTGTTGCTGATTATCCTGTTTGAATGGAGGTATGGCAGCAAAGATCACCTACTTCTGAATTGTAGGTGAATTATTGACAGTATTGTTAACAGTATTAAACAGGAAATGCTACTCTCAAAAAGATTTCTTAAACAAAGTGTTGCTTGTATTTTCACCGGTTAATGCTTAAAATCTCTCTTCTGAGTTCAATTCACTGACAGCATCATACAAAGAAGGCAATTTTAACAAGTCTAACCTTTCATGACTAAGGAAAAAAATTCAGTTATGTTTTCTAGTGTTTGATCACTCTGCAGGTTTGTGTGACACTGGCTATTTACTCTTGGTCTGAAACAAGGCTCTTCACAGAGGCTGGTATGTACTCTTTTCCGGGATATCTTTGAATTCCAAGACAGCTGCATATCCAGTGCTGTTAATTTGGTTAGAAGACATTAGTCTCAAACTCAAGGAGAGACAGAAAACATTTGTCTCCCCTAAGAGGGTAGTCTTGAGTGAGGACAAGTAACAGTAAATTAAGATGATGAAGAAAAGGAGAGATTGCTTGCTTTTCTTTTCAGTTTTGTTTTGTTTTCTAGCTCTGGTATTTAAGGCCTATTAGCCTGAATGCATGTGTGTTCTGTGTCCTGATTTCTAGCCTCACTGTTTTTCAGTGCTACTTTGAAAATACTTAATAGATTCCTTTCAGTTGCTCAGCTCACTTAGTGAGCAGCCTATTGCACTCAGCAATTGAAACGCCAAATTAAACAAGACACCAGTACTTCGAAAGCAATGTTCCAGCTCAGAGATATGCAGAAAAACCCAAATTTCTTCATACAGGCATGAAGACACAATTGCTTTTTGCCTCATTCCAAAGGAAAGGAGACCTGAGGCCAGGCTGGCATGGGAGTTCCGGGCCAAGCACAGCATCTGGATGCTGGCCTTCCTCCCCACACTGGAGCAGTTCCTGACTTTGTCTATACAACAAGATAGGGATGAACAAACATGAAGGGAAGAGAACTAGCACAAGATCAAGCTACCAGAACAGCCACATCCATTACGTATCTCCCCAGAGCAGAATTGCCACCCTTCATTAAGCCGTGGTCATTATTTTTTATTATTACTGTGTTTATATTGCTTCATTGGGGTTTTCCAGTTGTACAGGAACAGAGTGTCTGGGGATTTGCTGTGGGATGGGTTAGAATAATTTTCAGATCAGAACTAAACTGTGCTATGCAGACAGAGAGCTGAGGATAATTGATATTAAAGAGAAAATGCACACTCAGAGAAATTCAGCCCCCCCCCCCCAAATTGTATATCACTAACTTCTGAAATTCTGTCATTTTTCAAAGCCCCATCCTGAGACTACACTGTGTGATTTGAGGGCTGTACCCTAGTTGCGATTATTCTGTGGGAGGCAGGTTAGAAAATAGTGCCTTTTTTCTGCTCAAAATCTTTCATACCTTCAAGCCTGATGCTCACTGCAGTCCTGTGAGCAGGTGAACCTCTAAGCTAGGATCCCCTGTAGTCAATTTGCAACATAAATTACTGGATTTACTAATGAGATGCTCCAGGAAACTGATATCAGTAATTTGTACAGAAAGGTAATCTGCCTAGATGAAACAAACATGAAGCTGAATCTTTATACAAAACTCTTTGCAAACCTGAAACAAGGTTTATGTCATATGTTATCTGTTTTTAATTAGGAAAAGAACAGTGGAGGGCAGGTTTTCTAAACAGTTGTACTTGTCTCTGTCTTACAGATAAAATTCAGTGGCTTCAAAATGCACTACAATGAAACAAACCTGAACTGACAATAAGGAAGCGACTAAAGACATTCCAAGAATGGTCTGTGCTCACAGCATTAGAGGATATGTTCTTTGCTCTTGTGGTGTTGTGGCTCAAACCACTAAAAAGCCAAAGGGACTCTTTCGTTTCATGGGTCTGCAGTTGCATCAAGAGAATGATTATACTGTAGCAGAACACATCAGTATCCTCCACTCAGAGGTAACATCAAGTAGTGGGAAAAGGTCAAGCTATATCTGATTCTGTTGGGGGTTGAGAAGGTTTTCTTTTTGTGTGTGCATGTGTTCTTTTTCTTCTCTCAAAGGAATTTTTTCCCCATGTTAAGGGGCGATTGCTGGGGTACTTAAGAAAAACAAAGGACCTAGCCAGCCACAAGGGAGGGGCCCAATTGTCCTTTTTTTGGTCTTGGTGGCGTCTTCTCAGGTGGGGGAGCAGAGACATCTGGAGATTTAGAACTGGAAAAAAAGAGGTGGGGTAGAGTGCTTGAGATTCATTGCTCTCCTGGCGTTTGGAGGGAGCGGAGACTGCAGCGGCGGCGGAGAGAGTTCATCTCGCTACGAGGCCGTGTTTTCTGCTGTTTTTTTGTCCTTCTGCCCTGCCCTACTTCTGCCATNGATTCAAAACTGGTAGAAAACAGTATCTTGAAGATCTCCGCTGCACGCTGACAAGCATTCATTCCTCTGGTAAAGTTACTGGTGTTACTTGGTGCAACACCAAAAGGACATGAAGGACAGAGATAATTTTCTGTGGGATTTTAATTTTTCACCTTAGTAGCACAATCACAGTCTTTTAAAAGATATTTAGTTAATTAAATTTTTAGATAAAAACCAGTGAATAGTGTTTTATTTATACCTTGCAGATTTAACAATCATTTTTATCCCGTTGGTCACCCAGAAAAATCTTCCTCGATGTTCCCATTGGGCAATATTGTCTCCATGTAGCTTCCAGAAGCTGCAGAACTGCTATAATACATCTGCTACCTACGATTATCTTGACATGTCCTATTACTTGTATTGCAATCATGTCTAGTTGACCTGGAACAGACTGCGTTTTTCTGGGCTGGCCAGTTCTTGACACAGAAACATCCTTGCCCAAAGGGTTATGAGAAACGGACAAAAAGAGAGTGAGGAAGACCACTGAGACTGTCAGGCCCAGCTCCTAAGACTGTTCCTTACTAAGAAATGACACAGCAGTGTTTTTCACCGTTACCATGGCATTTTGCAAACAACTCCAGCACACTGGCTAGAAATTAAGTGGGCAAGCCTCAAGGATTTTGGCAGCATGAATAAACGTCTGCAAGGATCTGGCTGGACTTGGGGACAGGCTGTCCTTTGCAAAAGAAACCACAGAAACTGGTAGAGATGTACCCATTTTCTAAGGGCCTCTACAAAATCTAGAGGAAAGGGTATGAGGCAAATAAGATAAACATCCATAAGGAGCTAGGCAGGGTAGTGGCTGGGAAAGTATCCAGTGGTGTACAATCCTGTACAGTGAAGAAAGGCAGAAGGGAATAAGAAAACAAAGAGGTGAATGGAGACCAGAGAGAGAGGTGTTCCCTATGCATGAAGAACATGATGCATATTATATTGCTGATGAGAACTGCAGTACCTTGTGTGTCATGCAATCACAATCATGGGCATCTTCCCAGGGAACCTCTCAGAAGGTTTCCAGGCCCATGGTTTTGGAGAAGGGCAGGTTCTCCTGAGAGATAGTATCAGCTGCAAGAGAAACAGGGACCACAGAGCTGTGAACTGGAGATACTAATTGTGTAGTGTAAGCAAAATTTAGGAATTCATTTAGGAAACCACTGGGGGCAGAAAGAAGCAGAGTGAACCCTGCTGGGTCGCTAGATCACTAAATCATAAATAGCTGGAGTTATCTGTCTTTGCTAAGACTCTTGTTTCTTTTCCAAAAGCTTCCTACCACAGGTTATGTGAGAGTTTAAGACTGCCTCTTGGGTTGGGATGGGTATTTCCTGTTCTGAATATACACTACTTGTAATAAGACATATATTGCTTCAAGTAGTGCCTCCCTTTTCAGGAAAAAAGTTCACTACATAAGGAACACCCTGTGATTACACAGTGACAGTGAGGCCACTGGCCAGCCTCTTCTCCCGGGTGACTTGGCTGAATGTGGCAGTGTCAGATGCCTTGCATCTGTGTGCTCCCATTCTTGTGCTATTAGGTACACATCCCAGTCTCAGCTGAGGTTGCAAGCAGGGATGACAGAAAAATACCACAACAACAGCTGTTTTGTTGGATTTTATGGAACGGAAGCCCGGGAGTACTGGGAATCTTCAAATAAATCTTTTTCCCATAAAAGAAACTTCCAGATGCATGAGCCATGAGTGTTTGTGAACAAGCAATGTTTGGCTAGTGAGCTTGCCCTTTTGATGTCTACCACTTACCATTAGATTTATAATAAATATGTAATAAATTGTCACCATCTACCTGACTGCCTATTTTAGTAGGGTTTCTTCCCTGGATAGATTGTTCTTGAATTAAAAATTCCAAAACTGAGAGCAGTCCTTACTAAAAATGTAAGGGTTCAACAAGCTAGTGAACAATTGCTCTAATGCTGAAAAAAATACATGTGATGTGTACTGTGCTAATTTTACCAGTCAGTCAAGGAACCTCTTTTTATGTGAAGTATTTCAAAGAAAACCAGGTAATTTGCTCCATGTGTGGCAGGATGCTGTGTGCAAATATTCTCCCTACATTTGTGATCTTGCAGCAAAATGAACAGACTTCACCTACAAAAGATTCATAAAGCTTTACAGGTGCTATATCTGCTCACTGTGGTGTATTATACACTTTTCAGTGGCTATAGAAAAAGGGGCATGAGGGAATTGTGATCCAAAACAGGATTTGTATAATACCTAAACCATTCCAGATGGATGACTAACCAGTTAAAAGACTCCAGCACTAGAGATGGTGGTCAGTCTGTTGCTCTTCTGGGGTACTCTTGCCCTTTTGAGAATTTTTCCCAATGGTGAAGTCAGGCTTGCTGCAGTGTAATCCCATCAGTTCTTGCCTTGCCTATGACAGACATGGAGGACACGCAATTTCCTTCCTCTTTGCAGCAGCCTTTTGTGTATTCAGTGACTGCTATTCTCCCCTCAGTCCCTCTTCTGTGAGTGAATGCACACTCTTCAATCCTTTCCAGACTTCTGATTGATTTTACTGCACTTCTCCCTCCCATCTCCTTCCAGATGGGCACAGCTTTCTGGCTACACAGTGCCCCAACCACCACTTGCTGCTCTAGCTAAAGGCAGTGCTGATGCAGATCCTCACAGACCTTTTTTTTTCCCACTGCAGAGCTGTTATCTCACCTGTTGTTCTTCACTGTGTGCTTGTGCTGCAGACTGTTCCTGCATGGCTGGTGAACCTTGCAGTTTACTGGTTTTGTGTAAGAGCAGTTCTACAGTTTGTTCAGTTTTTACCATTTGAATCCTATCCCCCAATATGCCAGCAGTTCCCTCCCACTCAGCGCTGTGTGGAGATTTGAAAAGCAGACTCTATTTATCATCCAAGTTATTAATGAAAGTGATGAACACTGTCAGGCCAGACCAGACTCCTGTGGAGCTCAGAACCAAGGAGCTCAGTTTATCCTTTTATTTTGGCAGCAAATTGCCTGTAACTACTGAGCCTTCTTGCCAATCAGTTTGATACTTTCATCTTGACCATGTTTCTCTTTCTTACTTACAAAAAGTTCTGCCAGAAGCCTATGAAAATCAAGATATATGTCATTTACTGCTTCTCCCTGTCAGCATGGTGAGGATTACCTCATCAAATGATGAAATTACATGGTTTGACGCAGTTTGTTCTTCAGAGAACCATGATTTTTCCTCTCAGTACTTAGGAATAATGGCTTGATTTATTTTTCCAGTATTTTTTGGGGAACTGAAATAAGTTGAGCTCTCTATAATGTTCTGACGTTTCTTTAAAAAGAGAGAAAAACAAGTATTATGTTTGCCCTCTTTCCTTCTTGATACCTCAGCTTTCTTGAGAGAACCACAAATGGTTCTGAAATTACATCAGGTAATTCTCAAAGTACTCTGAGCTATAATTCATCAAGACCAGTTAATTTGAATATAGTTGGCTTCTTCCTGCCCTTTCCAACCACTTCTCTCCTTATCCTAGGTGCAGATCACACTGCTTTGCTGTGATGTCTGTTGTGCTGATTACCTCCCTGCAGCTGGTTCCAGAGGCCCCTGGGTCAAAAACAGCACACGGCTTTCTGAGTAACATTTCCCCTTTCTCTTCAGTAATGAGCTATTTCCCTGGGATTTGTTTTACTGCATATTTCTTTTGTGTACCTGCAGAAGTGTTTCTTCTTAGTCTTTACATAAGTTGCTCACGTTGCTTCATTTTGTGCTCATGCAGTTATGTTTCAATCCTATATGCTAGTGCCATGCTTGTATACTCACCTTCAGCAATCCCCTAGTTTCTTAACACCTGTCTTCTCTTTCTTAGCAGCCTTTCCCTTACATCTATCCAGAGCAGGATCCTTCCAGCCAAACCTCGGAACATTTTAAAATATACATTCTTGAGGTCTGTGCTCTTTATTTTGTTGTCTTCCTTCTCTTTCAATTTCCAAAAGAAGGCCATGGAAGCTGGAAGCACTTACCTCCTTTGAAAATAAGATGTTGACTGTGTTTTTATTGTTCTGATCACAAGGCCAGCCTTTTAACTGTACAGCAAGAAGATCTCATGGCCTCCTGTTTCTTCAGCACGTAGTGATATTTTCTGCCAGACAGCACTAAAGTGCGGATGCCTCTCACGCATTCTTATCTGTGCATGGTATCTGATGCAAGGTGCAGAGAGTGCTCTGTGAAAATGTAAAAAAACCGGCAGCATCTGCAGCTGCAAAAGTATCTTGTGCTTCTAGTCCCCATCACAGAAAACAGCCTCATATCATCAGAGTTTTCACAAACGCTACAGAGACAGCTGACTATGTCACTCTCAGACATATTTGGTCTTGCTGGGAGACATACAATTGCCTCCATGGGTTTTTAGCTAATACCCATTAAAGTGCTTTTGCCCAAGTTTATAAATCACCAATGTCAACTGCTCACAAGGTAGCACAACTGTATCTTCCTGAAATTGTATTTCACTTAAACACGTCTGCTGCCTGATAGCAATGATGGCTTTGAAAATTTAGATGACAAACTAGAGAAGACTTGTACATTTGCTCTGTGGTGAGAGGGCACATTTAGAAAGCATCAGACTTTATGGTTTCAAGAGCTGAACGCTGCATATTTTTCAAGTTCTGATCTGTTTGGATTAGAAACTGATCTCAAGCCTTTCAGCTGGTGCCTATATCTATGACATGTGAGATGATATGTCATCAAAATTCAGCCCATATGTGTCTTACTTGAACAATGAAATGCCTATGGAACAACCAAAACCGAGTAACAAATCAACAAGCTAAACTACATCCTTCCAGCGTACTTCCTAAAGTGTGATGTAACCACACAATAATACCACAGTCTACAGCTTATATGTCTCACACAAAACCTGAGTACCTGCAAATGTTAGGAAGGGCAGACCTAAAGTCAAAATTTGCATTTTTACATTAACTGAAGAAAACATACATCTCTTCTTGCTTTCATGTTCTGTCCTAGGACTGAACTAGAATCAGGATTAACTAGTTATTACAAAGAGAGGGGAAAAAAAAACCCACATAAAACCTTTAGAACATTTCTGATTAGGATGGAATATAGCAGAAAACAAAATGTCAAAATGTGGGAAGACAGTCTTCTCACAGGGTCTGCAGTCCAGGCTAACTAGTTTAACAGAACTCAATAGATCAAATAAAGAGTGGGTATGAAATCTTGACCCAATTAATTCCATGGCAAAAATCCCACTGATCTATCTGAGACCAGGATTTCAGTCTGGTCGCACTGTGTCCAAATGCTGACCTTTTTTAAAAAGCAGCAAATATCATACCGTGTTTTAGACATCTATACATTCATATTCAGACAAACTGGAATGGTTTTGGGCAAGGAAATATACATAGGTGACTTTGCTGTCAGGTCAAAATGGGCTGCTGTTCCAGTATACACACTATAGATGAAAGCATGGACAAGGAAACACAGTGCAGTGCAGGCAGACAGTGGCCAAGGAGGGTGCTCTGTAGAGCTATGGATTTTGCTATGAAAGCCCATAACTCCCTGGATCCATGAGAGTTATGTTATTCTCAGCAAGATGCAATGAACTCAAATGCTACTCAGCAACGGAAGAGGTCTGCCTGTTATGCAGATTAAAAGAGGCCAGTGCTGTTTGCAAGAGCTCAGGAGGGTTTTCTGGAACTCCAGCACCCGGGCCCCAGATGGTTCGCTCTCTCCCAGCTGCTTAGCCTGCTATCACTGCTCCTCCTCAATGGGCAGGACCATAACTAACAGGCGTTCCTAACAAGGGGGCAACCTGGGTCGTGACTGTGCGGTTGTTCCTTCTGCTTTGAAATCCACACTCCCGTCTCGAAACAGTGCTTCCCCACTTCAGCTGGTTAGGGCTGAACAGTGCACTCCACCTGTCTGCAGACGGCCTCTTCATGCCTCACTCGCGTACGGTGCGTGCTCTTCACACTTCCTGCCAGTGTTTACAGCCGGGCTGCAGACAGAATTCAAGAACTCCTGTGCTGGCTCTGGGTCTCCACACCTTTGTAGGCTTCTGCCTGTCCAGAACTGATGTTGGCTCTAGTGCTCTTATATTAGCTCAAGTTCAGTGCATTACTTTAGGCTAATGAACAAATGAAAACTAGTATAACCTATTCCCAGGGATGAAAGGAAGAGCCAAGAGCCAAGAAATATCGAAGTGATGATGTCAGTTAAACCTCTTTACAAAATAGTCGAGTGGAAAGACTGAAAAGGAAGGTTGCTCTTTTACTCCAATAAAGGTCAAATAAAGAGCTAAACACTCCTTCTCCTTCCCATCATTACAGTACTGCTAGAGACTGGGCTTTTTCAAATAGTTTCCCTGCTACAATCAAAGATGTTTACTTTCTTTATACAGGTATGTCCTCACACAGTTAATCCTCTCTAGGCATTCTGAAAAAGAGAAATCTATTTCTACTAGCTTTATTAGTTCCCAGACCCAGAGCTGGATGAACTGTTTATGGCAATAAGTGATTCGTTTAATTTAGTACATTTTTCCTACTTGTGAGTTGACCATCACATTATCTTGACTCCCGTGTTTGTAGGACTAATCATAAATATTCACCAAACAGATTGTACAAATACATTTCAATTGATGATTTGTTTGCAGACCAATGTCTCTGAAAATACCGAAATTACTTTTTATGCCCCCAAGGGTATGTGGCTGTTTGCTTAATTCACATGCCATCGTTTCTGACAGAGGAAGCAAAACCTTTAAAATCAGAGAATAATGATGAAAGCATATCAGTTACTGAACAGATAATAATTATTAATACTAACCTGTATTAAAAATTGTTTACAAAATGTTTAGGACTCTCAAATACGTTCTGAAATTAATAGCTTAAACAAACATGACCCCTGGAAACCGGGAGTGAGATGGGATCATGAGACTAGTCATGAATCACTTTATTCTATTTCCAAAAGCTCTGCTACTTACTAATTCGTCTATTATCCTGCAGTGCTGCTCTGTGAAAACCTCCAATGATACTACATATAATACAAAACCCACATGCAACTGATCATGGAAATATAAGTCATACTAACTAAGGGAATTTTGGCTGAAAAGGCAAAATTTTATATAGAATAATTTGTTTTGTAAAAAACATTTATAAAATTACTTCCAATTATGAAAGGAAGACTGAATTAATTATTGCCTTTTTATGAACCAGATGGACATTTTGGAGACTTGTGAGAATATGTCTTTAAAAAAAAAAGCATGTGCAAGTAGAATGTAGAATTAGGGTTAATAGAGCCATCAACAATAATCTGCTGAAGCCATAGAAAAATGACAGCAGAAAACTTCAGGTTTCTGACACATAAAACTAAAAGCTCAGAAATTTAATAATGAACTCTAATTTTATCACAAAACCTTAATAGAGTTGGCTACAAAAATGTACTTCAATTTTTATAAACTGTCAGACTGTCCTGAAATCAGCAAAGCCAGAGGTTTTACATTGCTTTTAATAACCTCCAAAGCTTGTGAGATATTAAAATTTGATTGTATTTTAATATCATCTGAAAGATTATCCAACAGCTGCAATAAGCAATATGTAGCAGGACCTCTTCAGGGTCAAACTTTGCGTATAGGAAGAGATGAGATTATTACGGTTTTATTAGAAAGGAATACATATGGATACGAGGCAGCAGCACTGGGAAGCAGAAGCTTTCTAATCCGAGTATCTCCCTATGGGCTCAGATTTCCTCGGTAGTTCTGGCACGTGGTGCTCAGTTGTCAGGCAGTTTGGGGGGATCCCTGGTGTAAGGTTTAGCTTGTAAGAGCAAGTAGAGCTGTCTGCTGGGAGCCCCTGAGGGGTGGCCACGCCAAGGACAGTGACATGGCCCTTCACATTACGAGGCTGGGCGTGCACCCGCTGCTCATGCGCTGAGGGATGAGCCACTGGCATGTCCGAGGGACCAGTGCTTCTTGGGCTCAGGATACACTAAGGGAGACACCTAAACATTCAGGGGGCTCCCTACTGGAACCCATGGCTTGCACCAGTAGACAGACTAGACACCTCTGAAATAAATGATGGAAGTTTTCTCTGCCTCTTGTGTGGATGTGACTTCTAATAAACCATCATATGATTTTTTTTTTCCTCTTTAAACCAGCGAAGACTCCTACCCTCTGAACCCAGCAAGGTCTTTGTAAACAGCAAAGAGATTATTTTCAATTTCCTGTTTAAAGGAATTGTTTAAGGGAATGCTGGCATGCTGAAAAAATGCAAGATTTATTTTCTAAGAAAAAATCCATCATAAAATTAATAAGCACTTACCAGAATTCACATGCATATCCAAATGAGTAAGCAGATGCTTCCTACTGTGATTTGAAAAGGACTTCTCTCTACTTTCAGCACTTTTCACAGTTAAGAATCAGGAATATTGGTTCTTAGTTCCTATGTGGAAATATTTAAAACTCTTTCTAATGTATTTATGATGTTTTCCTATGCAGCCCTGCACAAACATTTCCAGTGTGCTATGACTCAGTACTTTTTTGAAGTAGCAGAAATACAATGAAAAGTCTGTTTCTCATAGTATTTTGGCAGAAAACAACTCTGTGGGTTGGTGTTGGCAACACCACGGTCTAAGAATAGGGCACTTCTCAGGCAGAAAGTTGTTGAATTTGGACATAAGCTAGGTTTGCCTAGGCGTAAAGAAGCCACTGTCTTCAGGGAAAGGAGTAATTTGGAAATGCTTATCCTTCAAGTTAGTGTGCTAGTGTCTACCAAAATAATTATTTCCTGTGAGGACTACTCAGAATGAAGTAATCTCAAAGAATATGTTCCATTGGAGGAGCAAGGTCGCTGGGCAGCCCTTCGACACTTCCTCAAAGGGGCTTTTATTGTGTGGAGTGCTCTATTCTAGTTTCAGTTGTTCGTAAACATGAGTAATGCTTCCTTCCCAGTTTGTATAAATGGGAAAAACTGTAAAAGTGCAGTGCTTCACCATCCATGTACTGTGCTGATAGCACATCTACCATCACTGAGAAATGCAGGGCAAGACAAAAAGTAACATAGCAATGAGGAAGTGGAAGAGTTAAAGCTTTTAAAAATGAGCTTGAACATGACAGTCTTAAAATCTAATATACCGAGCTGAGCCTGGGCTGTGCTGGTTCTGATGAATCCAGAGGAGGTGGAAATGTTTTCTCTAGCTAAGGCTTTACCCATAAGTACAAGCTATACAAACTGTTCTCTACAAATAAAGGCAATGCAGAAAATTCCTTGGAAGCCTCAGCTACAGCATTCCCTTACTATGGGTAACATTTGCCAAGTGATTCAAGTGTCTACACCACCAGTTTGATTCCATTCTTACTTTGCCCCAGGGCTCTGGATTCCTGATTATCCATACTATTCATGTGCTGCTTTTGGCAGAAATAATTTTGGTCAATTATTTCCCTCCAAAAGGAAATGCTGGCACAGATGGCAGAGAAGCCAAGTCCAGGCAGATCATATTGGATGTGTAATTCTCAGGCTTGGGCTCCTGTTCCATGGGAGTGCCATTTAGCACAGGCCCAGAAAGCCTTCCTCCCTTGGCAGCCCTCTACAAACCTTCAGACCTTGCAGGACCTCCCATGACACTCTATCTTGCCCTCAGATGTGAAAACATAGTCCTAGCAGACAGAAATCTTTCTGCTAGTATTTAGAGATCTATGTAACTTCTCTGGACAAGCTGTAGACAGCCAGGTCTGGAAGCTGTCTTTTTGCACAAAGATGAATTTTGAATTTGTCTGCTCAAGATTTCTAGGCCTTAAGTTCTTTGGAAGATGCTTCCTCTTATTTAAAATTTCTTGTTATATATCTGCAGTGCTTATTCATATCTTTTGTCTTCAGTAGGACAAAGGAGAAGGAAATAAATTATCTCCCTTTGAAAGAATGAGAAGTGCCAAACTCCTTCCTACACAGGACAACACTGCTTTGTTGCCATATCTTCCATGGTAATACGTAGCGTTCTCCACCTTCTCTACCCAAGAGGAAAAAGCACCAGGCAGTGCAGTCAACAGAACTTCTTCTCCCTCTAGCCCTAATTTCAAAACGCTTTTACCGCAGAACATGTAGCATATATATGTACTCACCTGCGGGCCTTATTGCAGGTGTTCCTACCTAAACACTGGCCTCTAATGAAGCAGCAGCCAGATGTCACGTTGCAGGCAGGTGACAGATGGAGTTAATCATGCACTTTTGAGACATTCTCCCCCTACTCATTAATCTACCTTCTTTAAGACTTGTTTTAACAGTTCAAACCAGGAACAGGTACAGCCAGACAAAATGGTTACAGCTTTGAACTCGGATGAGATTTTTAACTTGAGAAGAGCCAGGAATGTACATGTGTGAACTCCTGCCCTTTTCCCAACAAGCACGAATGAAGAGCTTCATCTACTAGCATTAAAAACAATCAGTCTGTCAAAGAAATGTTTCTTTCCCCAAATAGGGAAGGCTTCTCTCAAGCTTTCTTTCAGGTTTGTATGTGTTTGATGGTAGCACTTAGTCTTATGTTAGTGACACATTAGGACTGCTGGAAACAAAAATTTCACATCTTTCCAAAAGAGAAAGTTCCCTTTCCACCGTGACACATCATATTTAGTTCGGGCCCCAGAAGGTTCCTATGTACCAGACATCAGTTGTAACATTTTAAGTTACAGAAAAACAACTTAAAATTCCCTCTGAAGGAATATATTTCCTTCTAAGGGTTATGGTTGCACTTGTGATATGAAGGCACCTGGACTCACAGAAAGAAGGATATAAAAACACTCAGAACATGGTGAAAATTCATCAGTGTGCATGGGAAATGACAACATAGAATGGAGGCCATCAGAAAACTGGTCAGACCTTGCACGGTACAGAGCTTGCCAGGACTACTCATAGAGGTTCCTAGCTCTGCCACTAACCTAAGGCACATCCTTGGGCATGTCTCTTCACCTTGCTGTGATTCCCTTCTCCATCAGTAAAGTGAAGATAACAACCATCATTTTATGAAGAGCTTCAGGTGACAAATGCAACATAAATCCTTGGGCCAACTTACTGGACATAGTAGGAGGTGAATAACATACACAATTTTTTGTCTTCCTTGTTAAAAATAGCATGTCAGTTTGTTACACTCTTTCTGTTCACCCCACTTTTGCATCTCTACAGCAGCTAGTTAAAGCACACTTTGCTTGTAAGCAAAATGTGAAAGAATCAACCTCCCATCTGTACCAAGAATGCATAGCACTGTTCAAAACAAATCATTACTTGAAGCAGCAATGGAAGAATCAAGATGTTTTAAGAATTGCAGTCAAGAAAGAAAGCATTTACTTCAGCAGCTGACAACATACAAGCACACAGAACTATCAAAATAATGTCTACCTATATTACTCACTCAAGGTCTGCATCATGATTCCTTATGGTAGGGAAGCAAGAGGGAGATTCTCCCAGACAACTGTTAAATTTAATCTTAGTATGTAATTGCAGGACAGTACAGGGACATAAAAGTTAATTGTCTAGAGTAGTTAAAAGGGAATTTTAGTGACCTACTGTGTCCCATCAGATTGGAGTCTTCAGAAATAAGTGAATGATAGTATACTGATGCAATTATTCTTCTAGTATGCATATACATTTTTATTTGCTTGAGAACAGAAGTATGTGCTGGGGACAATTATGGCACTATATAACTTCTAGTGACTGAAGGGAGGCTTCATTTTTTAAAAAATTATCTTCTAAACTATCCACTTGTTTAATCATAATAAATCTGGAATGTCTTTCTTGACTTTAACAGCTGAACACTTGGGTGAGGATATGAGAGTCATTACCCTCTCATTCTTTTATGTAAAGGCAAACTGGCAGCCTGCTTGAGATTTTTTGGTACTCTTAAAGATATCCAGAAAATCCTTCAGAAACTATACTAGATCCTGTTAGATTTCTCTAAAACTCAGGTCACAGCTCCTGTCAGTGCTTGGGTTTCTAACAGTAGGCATGAAAAGCTATGATCAAATACCTAGACCGTTGTTTTATTTATGTACTGTGATGAGTAAAAAGCCCAAACCCATACTCTAGATTCTTGTGTACCCTGCAGACCTATTTACAAACCTTTAATTTACTTGGACTGCAATTTCAGCCATTTTGTGATGGGATGGAAACATTCTTTTTCCCAAACATGGCCAAATGGCATTTTTAGCTCATTCAGTGCTCTCACAGCTCTAGTTCCATGGAAATTACAGTGTTAGTCTGGATGTCCATCGCTGCAACAGCAAGCAGATCCTGTCTGCCAGTATATAGACAGACTCAACAGACTGAAATACGAATGGAAAATGGGATAAGAATAGAAGTCAATACTGCCTGAATTAACGTTACTGCAGAACATCCTTGGGTCATGCTCAGGATATAGAAGGAGAGATACTTAGGGAATTGGGAGAATAATGAAAATTTAAGAGTGAGGGCATACCGAGAGACATTTTCACACTTTTTTTTCCCTAGATAAACTTTTGTGTGGTTTGTCCTAAGTACAAGATGGCTTGCTGAAAGCTAAAATATCTTCTTCCCCTGCCTTCATGATAAATCTGGGAAAAGAAAAAGATCACACATGTGAAGTGGCACACCCAAGTATCTAAGTGATTGGAAATGAACTGTTTAAATTAGAGGAAGAGATGCAATTTCGAGAAGGAAAGGAGCCATACCCTCAGGAACACAATGGTTTTAAAATCCTAGAAAACCAGTAGTCCCTTGTCTGTACATCAACAGTAAGAAGGCTGAGACAGCCTTATGGATCATCATTTTTGCTTTCTAATCTCTCTGGAGAGTTGACTGGCCCAAATCACATCCAGTTCTCCTGGATTAAAAAAGGAGAGGCGTGATACAGGGGCAGCAAAAGGACATTTTCCTTGACAAGTCTTAGGACTGTGATCTCCAGAGCCAATTTACACTACTTACTCCATGTCCAGTTCTCCTCTTGAAGTGAAAAAGAAGTGCAGATGAGCCAAAAACTATTTGGGAAGAAAAAAGCACCCTTCCTTACTCCAGAGATCAAAGAAGAAACAATTAGGCAAAACTAAAATCACAGCTGAAAAAAAGAAGCTCTGAAAAGGGCAATGCTGGTACCGCTGTTCATCAGCACAGAGAGAAATGATACATCACAGCTTGGTCTCTAGAGCCATAGTGGATAATTGCCCAGTGGGCCCTCTTCCCTCTCCTCCATTCCACCAGTCTAGTCCTTGTTTGCAATCAGTACCATGGTCTGTCCTCACAATGGGAGAGGCCCATGAGGAGCAACAAGAGATGGAAGGGAATAAATGGGACCTCACCCAGGGAGTGCACACTGTTCTCTCAGGTTTTTGTTAGTGGTATTCTTGGAGCAGGGTCTCTTCCTGCACAGCTGTTTCCATAATCTGGTTTCCACCTGAATGATGCCCTTTTGCCAGCGTATGCCAGTGAAATTAATGGCAGCATCTCTCTCTGCAATATATTCTGCTAATTCTGGGATGAGGGTAAAATGTATTCCTTGTGCATTTCCAGTCCATATCTCAAACACAGAAAAGTTCTGACAGCCAAGATGCAGATTGTGTAAGTTGAGTTACCAGAGCCAGAAGATCTTACCAGAGTCAGCAGTGGGTTTTCATCTCTGTAACAGCAATTCAGCTAAAAGCTACTGAATTTTGTAACTTTTTGAGGGATTCTCACCGCAAGTTAAGCTGAGACTATTTCATTGGTAACTGCAGGTATACTCATATGACTCAAAAAAATGTGTCAGGACATTACCTAGATACCACGAAAGTGCGCTAAGATAGAGAGAATTTGATATTTTAATCTTTTTTACTTTTTGATTAATTTAAGGAAATTCCAAAACTTTCAGTATTGCAGGCAACTTACACTGATTACAAAATGAAAGAATATTGTTTAAATTCCTAGGCTGCAAATGGATATACCAGCTAAGGCCACTCAAAAACTGCATTTGTAATTTTTGAGAAAATATGGCCTAAAGGTTTCAGATATTGAGGGATATGAAAGAATAGTATATGGTCCTTCATCCCTTTCTATAACCACCCAAATTTCTTGAAAGTCTTCCTGCTAAATACGTTCCCTTTTCTCTCAAATAAAGCAAAGATAGTGACAGGCATTGATACAGTTAAATACTTCTACTTTGGTGGACCAAAATAAATAGTTAATAACCAGAGCTCCTCACAATTATAAATGCCATCACCTGGCTCTCACAATCTGCTCTTGCAAGGGAAGAGGTGACACTGAGCTTGCAAAGCAAAGGAAGAGAGAGCATTTACCTGATGAGTTTAAGAAAAAGTTTTACATAAGAAGGCCTCAGTGAAAGCAATGGCTGACTGAGCAATGTGCTTGCTGCATGCTGCCTTTACTTAGATGTCATTGGATTACAGTTGCACTCATGCATAAATTGGGGTATTTCTCAAAATGTGAAGGTATACCAGATCACTATTTCCTGCACTATTGGCTCTGCATTCAGGCAACAGGCAGATGCAGGAAAATGAGTACGAACAAACTACTGGCAAAATATTTCAGTGTTCCCAGGGGCTGGGAAAACAGGGAGAAGCAAGATGGCAGGCCAAGAGAGGAAGATTTCTGCTCCTAGGAGTGAGGAAAGGTGAAGGTTCCTGAGCACACAACTTCCTGAGGGGGCAGGTCTGGCCACCAGGAACTTGGAAACTGGTGTTTGCTTCTCCCATGATGATGGAACCAGCATCCATGTTTATGTATCTTGGTAAATAAAGAGCACTGTGTCCCCAGGGAGGTCCATTCCTCCCTGACAGGAGCAGCCTTGCAGAGCCCAAAACACAACCACACCTTGCAGTACAGGGCTGACAGTCCCTATCTTGAAATGCAGACTTCCAGCACATTTTGAGTATTACTGAGTTTTGCAGAGGCAACTTCCTAAGACTACAATCATCAAACAATTTAACTTCCTGTTCAAGCATTGCTATTACAGTGGTTTCACTTGGCAGTGTATCATGTGCTGCAGAGGGAGGAAGAGAGAAGTTGTGTGAGCACCCTGGGGTGCAGCCTGGCCGCACAGGGAAGGAAGGCTGGTGCTGTGGGGCCCTGGGAGACGTGGCAGTGCCTGCAGGGGGCCGGGTCAAGGCATCGGGCCCACCGTTAGCACCATGCTCCTGGGGATCCTCGTGGTGCTCTGCTTCATCCCCACTGCTGATGTAACAGGTAACAAAACCCCTCCACATTTCAATCCTTTCCCCTATTTTTCCTCACTTTGATCATCAAGGGATAGAAGGTCTGGTATAGCTCTGAATTAATTTTGCACAAATTGTTCTTGTTTGGATGAAAGGGGAGAGACAGCATGCTGCTAAATCTGCAAATGGATCAACTTGATATAACCAAGAGGCTAATTTTTGTCCTGCCGCAAGTATCCCTCCAAGATGAGACCCAAGAGCTTTCTTTTAATTTGATTTCTCTAGATCCATTTGGAAATTGCATGCATATGTAGAGGGGTGTTTATTTCACCTACCCCCTGGGCTTCACAAGTTCTGCTCACAAGTGCCTTTTCCTGGGGGCAGACCTGGTGCCAGTGCCTCTCTTGGGGTGGACTCTTCACATCCCCAAGTCTACTTGTAAAGCTTTAGATTCCCCCATGGCCTGGCTTGGTGTGATGGGCTCCAGAGCTGAGAGCACCGACATCCTCACAGGGCTAGCAAATAAATGCTCAAAAGCAGAGTTGCTTACTGAGCTCAAAATGGGAGGATGGGACTTGCCAAGTTTCTGATTTTTGCATTGTTTAGTGGTTTACTGATACTTACTAGACACCCAGTTTCCTTCTGAAGATCTTCAGGAAAAAAAATCTTTTTGTGATTTTGAAATCTTGAGTCTTAGTGAATCTTCCTGACTCTTCAGTTGTTGTGGCTGAGGGTATTTATCTTGGTGCTGCCTTGCTGGTGCAGTGTTCGTATGTACAGAGCTAACATGTCTTTCCAATGGGTACGTTAAAATGCAAAGCAAGGCAAGGCGTGATGGCTTTTGCTAGGATAATCTTGAGACAGACAATTTTTCAGACTGCTTGCTGTCAACTGTTGTTATTGCGTCTTCTCCAAATATCAGTGTTTTATATTTTACAGGGAAGTTACAGATAGGAATAAAAATCTGTTTTTCAGTACCACATATTTAACATAGAGAACATCTTAAAAAAGTAACTTTTTCTAGTGTGAGAGATGCAGTTGAATATATTTTTTTCTTATTTCTACATTATTTTTTCCATAGTTCTTTTCCTCGGTGAAGGCATTGTAGTTTGCATGGCACTGTGATCTCCATTTCTTTCAGAAATCATAGTTTTTTTTTCTTTGTCCTTTCCCGTGTTTATAATTCTGTGTTTGCAATATCATAATTGTTTCCACAGCAGGCCCCTGGATTGCCAAAGAAGACACTAATTCCAGGAGGGGATAAGTATCAGCAGTAGGTTAACAGTTCTAAACACATTTCCATGAGGTGTGAACAGCTTTTAAGCAGTGCTTTTGAATTGCAACAAAATAAATTACAGTGTGTGGTTCTCAGACACAGGCATTATGCCATGGCTTTACAGACATACGTACATTTGCTTTGCATGAAGAACTTGGGTTTCTCCAACAGATTCACCAAGATTGTTCAACTGCCTAAAGAGAAGCACATGAGGTCATTTGCTTCTCAAGGCTCACATCCTTTCCCCCCCGTCTATTTTTTTCACTCTTCATTTTCAAGATGATTGATCCTTAGTACACGGAAAACATTAAGGCAGGTCAAAACCCTGCAGGACTTCCTCAAGCCATGAAGTGCATTATAAGCCTCAGGTATTTTGGTTTGGGAAAATCAACAGAATTTGTCCTGTTGTTGGACCATATCAGTGACTGCTGCAGGTTGAGTTTAAATCATAAAAAGGGACTTAAAATATTAGTTTTGTCATTTCTCTTTTGAAGAAACATGGAGATTTACGAAGTTTGTCCTCCTCCCCTTTTCGTTGGCTAAATAGTTGCCTTGCTGTGGTCTGTCAGAGAGGCAGCTAGATCAAGTGCCTGATATTTTGTGAAACAAATAATATAAGCAGGTTCCCACTGCAGTGTACCACGACTGACCTCATCTTTTTACTACCCACATAACCTTCTGGCTTATGGTCTCTGGGGGTTAAAAGCAACCTCTAACCCAGCAGGTTACCAGAATGCAGAAGATGGATGAGGCAAGGTTAGCCGAGATTAGGATGACATCAACTATTCTTGTTTAAAAAAAATAAATCACTAACTGCCAAGAAAAATCCCTGTGCTAAGAGTGGGTTTGATTAAAGCAAGAGTGTCACCTGGGCTTTCTGGAGTGCTCTGCTGCCAGCAGTACTCACAGCAAAGCAGGAAAGTTTAGCAGAAAACAGGTCTGTAAGGGCCAGAAGGAGAGGATCCCCCCAGCTGCACGTTAAACACAAAGCTGGGTGGCCTCAAACCAAAGTAAAAGAGAAGGACCCTTGTACATAGGAAAGAAGAGTAAACATAATTGAACAACAGACCAGCAGCAGCAAAAATTAAATAGCTTTGTTTATAACATACCTGTGTGCCTTTCTGCCTGTGGCTTAAACAAATTCCTTTCAGGTTTTTCCCTATCCCCCCAGGGAATTAGGTGGGCCATTTCTTTCCTGTGCTTACAGAAATCCCAACTTACCTTAGATACCTTGCTCTGGAAAATAGCTCCTTGAAGTCAACTGGCATAAAAGAGAACAAAGAGTACTAAATATTGTAGCAGAAAATTTTTTTCCAATAGCTGATGATGATTCATGAAGAGTTCTGGAGAAAAAAAAAACAATCCACCTCAAAATAGTTATTTTCCATACTTTGTCAACTCTATTTCATGTTCTTGGTGAACAGAAAAAATAAAAAACTTCAATGAAGTTTTGCTTGCATCAGGGTTCGATGATCAGAGTGTCAGTATTTTACAGATATTATTGATGGATGGCATTTTGTTTCATGATGCAAAACCTCCTCACATGTGATTATAGGAAATGCCCAGCACTACAAATAAGCTATAAAAAAGCTTAACAAACATTTAGAGATCTTACACACCACTGCATATAAATCCCAAGATCCTAAGAGAAGTTTTGCAGCTTGTGCACACTGACTGAAATGATTTTACGTTTTTAAACGTCACTGCTTTTTGAAACCATAAACAATGATTTTTCATAACTGCTATTTTCCTGTCTGGGTAAGGCCAAGATATAGATATTTATTACTACACAACATGACTGAACACAGCTCTGAAGTGGTGATCATAGCCCTGTTTAGGGGAATGGAAATACCTACTAAATGTTTCAGAGTTTCACCATTTAACAAACCCAAAGTGACACTTGTGAGGAAAAACTGGCTCTGTGAAGGCAAAAGCAGCCTCAGCCCATGTTTGCTCAGAATGGTCTATATTCTACTAAGAATGTAGTCAAATCCTATTCAGATCACAAGTGAAGTGAGGGATGGTTGGTG
Source organism: Mystacornis crossleyi (assembly GCA_013400655.1). Classification (NCBI taxonomy): domain Eukaryota; kingdom Metazoa; phylum Chordata; class Aves; order Passeriformes; family Timaliidae; genus Mystacornis; species Mystacornis crossleyi. The sequence continues at coordinate 81,564 of VYZQ01062410.1, read as the reverse complement.
TTACTCTGTCTTCTCCATGAAACGAATACTTATTTTAGCATGACTGACTTTCTTCAATTCAAAGAAACCTCCAAATCCAGAGGAGGAGGAGGAGGAGGACAGCAGGGCTTGTCTAACACACCAGTGGGGTAAGCTTGCCTTGCCCCTGTTGGCATTGCAGCCCAACCAGTTCATGTGGTACTAATTAGTTCCTATAAATAAAAACGAAAGTGTCTCCCCTAAGTTAGGTTTAACTAGTAGAGACACTTTCTGTGAAAAAATGGATTTGGGTGCTTAGCTTCATTCATGTAGGAGCTGTCTTCATTTAATGATCCAGAAATGAGCTTTTTCCCACTGCTCAGCCGTCTGCATCCCAGCATCAACAGCATGGAGCTCGGTTATCAAGCCCAGCCTTCAAGACAAGGCAAACGGATTGGACTATAAATCCAAGACGTGAAAATAAGTTGAAGGAATAGATCATTTTAGGTGGATGTATCAAAAGAGACTGGTTGCCCATTAGCACGGTATCATGGCAGGGACATGAGTAGTCAGAGCTGTAGTTAAATAGTGGAGCTCAAGGCATGAAGCTCGGGTCTGAACATCAGGAATCCAGTTTAGCTGATGACAGCAAAAGAGACAGGGGTAAGTCATTGGGGTCTGCAGAAGAGTCTAAATAACATCTGAAGGTAGTCCCTCAGTGATGAGATTTTCAGTGTTCTTTGACTTGCCTCTGGCCACAGTGAAAATATGATCAGGCTGAGCAATAAATATCCATTAGTTTTCTGTAAGTATTTGCAATGGAAACAGGCAAGCACTTTTCTGAAGTGTAACACTTCTGTCTGTTCTGGGACCCTATTTCAGTTGTCAACTCTGAGACAGAAAAGGTCTCCCCTGAAGGTGCATTCAGTCCCTGTGACAATCAGGGTCGTAGTGGTGCACAAATACTGCAAAGCAGTAGAGTACCTCTGTCTCAAGTGAGATGTGTAGAATTCTGCTGTGCTAAAGGTGGAACAATTCTACCGCAAACTTGCAAATTGCCACGTAGGCCAAAGATCAATTTTCTGGCCCACAAAAATATGATCAAATACCTTGTCTGAAGGGGTGGAATCCAAACCTCACCCCTTACTAGAATGCCTTATAAGCCTATGTGAGAGCTTTTGTCGGAAAATGCTGATTCGATGAAACTGAATTGTTTTGCTGAAATGTCTTCATTTCGATGAAAATTCACCACAGGCACCACCTTGAGTAAAGGCTCGCCTTCTCTGTTCTTACTTTGCCACTCTGTCCTAGGATTCCAAGATCCATGTCTCTTTCTGCTGGAAAGCCTGGAAATGCTATCCTTCATCCAAAGTTTCACAGTGTTTGGGTTCCCTGCAAACATGGGATTCCAGAGTTGTTATGAGCTCTTCTCCACCCTCCCACCCCCAGAAATGTTGAGTAAAGAGACACAAGGAGGATAGGCTACAATCTTTCTTTGCTAAAAATGAGGCAAATAGAGCGTTCCCTGTCTCGCATCTCCTCCCCTAATTTGAAGCAAGGGCTGGTAAATGAGACTTTCAATGAGAAAATTAACAACTTCAGCAGTTTTACAGGTTCTGTTGGTAACTGGAGAACCTGCTAGTCAAAGGTTGCTTTTACTGCCTGCACCCTATTACTAGTCCTGCACATCTCATTCATCTCTTTGTGTTTACTTTACTCCCTGGACCACATTCATCCCAAAGGAGTATCCTAGTCAAGAGGCTGGGGTACTTCATCTTCTTGTGCAGGCGTGAATACACTAAGCATCATTTGGTCCTAAATATTGTTAAACACAGCCTTAAACACTAATTTTCTGGGCATTCTGGATTTGGCCTCCTTCTGTCTTCATTTCTCTTATTCGCCTTTTTGAAGTCTCGCCAAACAGATTAAGTAGAAAGAATCTAGGTTTGTACCACATTGTGAGGACAAGAGGTACAACTGTCATTCTAACAGCCACAGTGATTCTCAGGGATCTGTAAAAGACTATCCAGACCTCATATGAGCTGAGCTTGAATAAAGACTTAAGCAGTCATACAAAAGCTTTGGCAAGTCTCTAGCTTAAAAGCCAAAACTTCCTTTCACTTACTTAGGGGTCACCATTTGAAAGGAAGGGCCTCATCTGTACACGATGATTTTTCTTGGAAGAAGTTGTCTTTCTGCATAGCCCTTGCAATGTTTCATTGTTTGGCAGATGGTAGCACAGAGGTCTATATGTCAGAAAACATTTCCTGTTTACGTATCAGGCTGGTCAATTCAAATTCAATTATACATTCATGTGACGTGCTTTTTTGCAGGCCATTCAAGTGCTAAGTGCCAATGCAGTGTCAAATTAGTCAGCTCCTGAGTCCTCTGAGAGATTAAGAATCTACTACAGCTGCTAGCTAGAGAAATTACTTATTTTACATTAAAATGATAGCAGTTTATGCTTTTAGTGTTCATTGCCCAAGGTCCAAACCCTTGAATTGGTTCAGCAAATCCACCTGCAAACTCTTCAGGAGCCCTTGAATTAAAAAGCAAATGTATAAATAATATCCTCTTACCTGAATGCAATGTCAGTTCATACTATTTTCACTCCATAATGTTCCCTGGGAAACTGCTTGCTAAGTGAAGGATAGACTCAGATGGCCTTATATATGCACACATGCACACAGATGCAGACTAGGCTTCTGAGTTCTGATGTTAAATCTTAATCACGGGCCCCTGTCTCTGCTAGTGTTCTGACTCTGAAGAAAAACACTCTTGATCTCCTAGTCTCCCCTAGTGACTATGTCATTATTTACATACAGGGGGATTGCTGCAACAGTAGCTCCTGTGAGAAATTGCTTCTGCAGATGGGTGGTTTTGCACTCCCTAGTAGGGAGTGTCAGCAGGGGAGAGGAGATATGGAGAAGTGTTGCACGGGAGGATGTGTGGTTCTGAAATCTCATGAAGTCTCTGTATTTTATAAACAAGTGCTTTTCTCGCTTTCTCCCCTCCCTTCCAGAAAACAAGATTTTAGTGGCCCAGCATCCTTTGCTCATCGTAGCTAACCAAACTGCAACTCTAGTTTGCAACTACAAATACAATGGGACAGGGAAGGAATTTCGAGCTTCGCTACACAAAGGAACGGACAGTTCAGTTGAAGTTTGCTTTATGTCATGGAACACAACCAAAATTAGCAGCAATTCAAATAAAGGATTCAACTGCCAGGGGGATCATGATAAAGACAAAGTCATCTTCAATCTCTGGAACATGAATGCCAACCAAACTGACATCTACTTCTGCAAAATTGAGGTCATGTATCCACCCCCATATGTCTACAATGAGAAGAGCAACGGAACTGTCATTCACGTGAAAGGTAAATTGAGAAATCTCTGTAGGCCAGTATCCTCCCTAAACACACTCCCTACATAATGGTTGGAGGCAGTTTGTTTCCTTAAAAAAAAGGAAAAAGTTGGATTGCCTGGTAAAACTACATTCCTGCTCTGAATTTCCTGAAAAAGAAATCTTAAAATGATGATTAATAAAAATGACACATTGGAATAAGTAGTAAATAGGCAGAGATCAATGTTTTTGATTTCATGTACTTAAAGTTTCCTTTGCTCTTTCCTTAAAGAGACACCCACCCAAATAAAAGAGGCTCAGTCTGCAATTCCTTTGTGGATTCTGGCAACAGTGACTGGAATTCTTGCATTCTACAGCATGCTAATAACTGCAGTTTTTATTAACTACTGGGTAAGAAATCAGCATTTTCCTTTGCTTTGTATGCTCTAATAGTTCATTTGTCAGGCTATACTTGCCATGTTTACCTCTAACTCACTGATCCCCCTTCAGTACAGGATGACTGAAGTGTTTCTTCATCCCAGCTATGTACGCACACCCGTGGTGTACCCCAAAAGAGCTGAAACACCAGATGCTCTCCAGGTGGGCAGTCAGACCTCTGCAGCAGAGTCCTAAAGCAAACAGTAATGCCACAGTGTTGGCAGTACCCTGCACACCAGCAATACCGGGACACTGTCTCTACCTCTGCCAACTGAACCTGTCAGGGAAATCTAGAACTACAAGCATTTCTGGAAAAACCCTTTGAGACTATACTGACAGGAGCTCACCTACAATAAAACAATCTATAGGGAGCCTTCAGTTAGCCCAGGACCATCTGCACTGGTGTCTTGTGCCTATCCAGCAATTCCCTTGAGCAACCACTATTTCTGGCAGCTTGACTACAAGGGAATAGGAGCACCTGGATCTCAGTAGCCGCTTGTCTGTACATCAACAGTAAGAAAGCTGAGACAGCCTTATGGATCATCATTTTTGCTTTCTAATCTCTCTGGAGAGTTGCCTGACCCAAGTCACATCCAGTTCTCCTGGATTAAAAAAGGAGAGGCATGATACAGGGGCAGCAAAAGGACATTTTCCTTGACAAGTCTTAGGACTGTGATCTCCAGAGCCAATTTACACTACTTACTCCATGTCAGAAAGACTTGAACATAGAGAACTCAATTCCTTGCACTCTTTCCCCTCTATCTTTGTTGATAAATAGCGATTTTGAAAACAACAATTATGAGGTAGCCTGTGTAAAGGGTCCAGAGTCCCAGCCAGGTTAAATGTTGCATGTATGCAGAAAGCCACTGTCACTGCTAGCTGAAGCTTGAGATCTGCTAAGTGTTTCACAAAAAGACACTGTCTCAATCTGTGGCTATTTCTAATGGAAAACAATCAAAGGGGCACTGCCGTAGGAAACTGCAGAGGCAGGTTAAGTGGTTCTTCTTTGTGCCCTATTGTAGAGGCTGACTCGGAGGGCAGCTGAGAGGATTACGGCGAACAGCTGCTGATGTTACAGTGCTGTGCTGCTGTGGCTGTGCCACAGACGAGATGCTATAGCTTCAAATCCATCATTTACAATCTGAACCATTTTCTCCGTGCTATATTCATTTGCTACCTAATGGCTTCACACTTTGCTACTAACATGTCTGCCCCCAGCAAGAGTGACAAGGCTGCGTTGCCATGTGTGTTGTTTGCTCCATCACTTTTCACCTGCTGTTATTACTGCTGGTAGTATTCTTCAGATAATATGTATTCTGATTGTGGATGTATTAAGAGTGTTGTTGAATATAAATACAGCTGCCTAGAACACATTGTGAATTGTAACAAAAAAGGTCCTAATTGTGATACTAGACAGACATGGCAAGCCTGATCAGTTCCTGAAAGCGGTTAAAGATTTGTCTATTTTCATATAGTTCTGCCTTCCTTGAAGAAAAACTGCTTTCCGTTGCAAAAGTAGCAGTCTTTGATCCTATAACAGCCCAACATTCACTCATGCTAGCAAAATGTCTTTCTCCCATGCGAAACTACCTCTTAGGTGAATTAGAAATCCTGTATTAGGGAGATGAACACACAGAGATAAAGCTTTTGCATCTAATGCTTTACATGCATTACATGGCTTAAGCAGTATGTAACTTACATTCAACACTTCGCATTTATATAACATTAACATAAAAAAGCTTAAAATACTTCATAGTAACTGCCCCACTCTGCACATACAACATAATTCAGCCATCAGATTTTCTAATGCAAACCTCCTCCAATTCCACAGCATCATATGCATATATACTGCATCTTACGCAACTATTTTTGTACATGGGAAGGAAATTTCAGTAAAAAGGAGATTGCAAAACAGTGTGTGATGAGTATTAAGGAAAAAGCATGGAAGCACTTTACTTACCCCTGATCAATAAAGCCTTAAGCTATGTAAAAAACACCAACCTTGTGCACAGCATGCAGCAGTCAGAGACTGAAATGCTGCTGTAGCCACAGATTTCCTCTGTGATTTTAGGCAAATTATTTCACCTGTCTTCTGCTACTCTTATTTCTGAAAGAGCCGATGCTTCCCTTGTCTCACAGGGGCATTATAAGCAGGAATTCAGCAGTAGAAATAAGATTTTTGAGGCCCAGATAGGGAGACATAAAAGATTAACATCAGCTCTGATTCTTTCACCCCTTGAAGGAAGGTTCAGAACAACATATGCATTGTGTCTTACTGCTGGTAGGAAAACCATTACACACATAGTCTGCACCGATTTTTCTTGCTCTTATTCTATTTGAGTTAAGCAAATTTCTCTTTTCCTCCTAATAAATGAGGACAGCATTCACAGCTCAGACTCTACTGTTTCTGCTGAGTCATTCCACAGATGAGAGAGGCAAGATGATGGTGAAAGGCATCAGTTTGTATCCTTGGTGTGTAGCATTCCTTTACCTGAAGAACTAACACTGTAAATCTCTCACCAGATAAACTGGAGACTTATTTTCAGGTTGGGCAAATTCCATAGATTATTTGATGAGAACCTGTGTTCTAATTCTTTTGTTAATGCATTTAAACCTGAAGCTGCCTTAGGAATATGCCTGCTTCCCTGAACAAGAACCTAGGGCCAGAACTGTCAGCAGTTTGAGTTTTCACAGTTTTCTGTGAAACTGAGAGTTTTCACAGTTCTCTTCACCCTTCTCCCACAGCAAAAATCCAAAAAGAATATGTACCATCAGAGTGACTACATGAACATGACTCCCCGGCACCCACCGTACCAGAAGAACAAGGGTTACCCGTCCTATGCACCAACGCGAGACTACACCGCCTATCGGTCCTGGCAGCCCTGACCCCAGCAGTGCACCCACCAGGAGCCTCGTGTCCTTCCACGCACTCACTTGCTCTGGGGCATGCCAGGACAGCCTCTCATTTTCTCGTCGTGTTTGTTGCTATTGATCATGGACACCTACACCATAGCAAGTATTAGCTAAACTTTGATCTACTAAAAAAAATCCAGACCAACAAACAAATATAAAAAAGGGGGGGTGGAGGGGGGGAAGTAAGAAAAGAGGTTTTTTCTCTGATGGCTAAAATGAGGCCCAGCTTGTGTTGGGGGTTGTCAGTGGGTAAGACGGAAAGATGGCATCAGACCTCAGAGCTGGTCTCTTCCTAACACTTGTGCTTTTGCTCAGCTGTTGGAAGAAGCAGAACTTCTGATCTTTTCCAATAACTACTACCTTAGATTTAACCCTTAATTTCCTTCTCGGTATGTGTAATCCCTCAGACTGTTGCTGTTAAGCCTGGCAAAATGTGAAGAATAATCTTTTTTTCTCTATAAGACCAGGACACAGTTTGAAGTTCAAAACAGATGCTTAAAAGAAAGAGGAGAAGGTCAGTCAGAAGGCGTCCAAGCTATTAGGCTATGGAACAAATGATCCGCCTGGACAAATCAAGCTGATAGAAACTAGTAAACCTCCAGCATGTGAGTCAGTCTGGACCCTTTGTAAATGTTCATAAGGCCCTCTACAGTCATGACCAAGCAACTCCACAGATTGAAAAAGCAAGCAACCTGAAGACAAAATCAAGACAAGCAGGAGAGGAAGAAAGATCTGTCCTCATTACAAACAACCCCATTTCTGTTTGTTTGCCTTCTGCATCAAGGGAATGCAAAGTTATATATGAAGCATTAGAGGACAGAGAGCTCAGATTTTGAGAAGATTTTTACTTTTATTTTTGAATTTGAGAACTCAGAAGGTATTCTCCTGAGTCCTCCTGAAAATTTGTGCGCATCTTCTGGCACCTAGGTTGTGCCAGAGCTCTTACAAAAATCTGGGTCGACTTAGGAGCAACTAAAGACCACTTGAAGTTTTTTTTCCATAAGTACCCAGTTTTTGGAGTGTGAGAGGATTCTTCATTCCCAGCATTGTAAAATGGACCTGCAAGTTCTCAGACATCTGCAGGATCTGCTCTGGGCACTTTGAGGAACTTTGTGTTATCCGGAAGTCACTTTTCTCTCTAAATACGTTCTTCAGGACTGCTCCATGCCAGAGTAGGACAAAGTCTTTAGCAAAACATGATTCTTTCTTTCAATCTAGTATGTTTACAATAACAGGACATCCTAAATTGTAATTGGAGTTGCCTTGGCATAAAATCCCTTTTCATACTGAAGAGACAATGTTTATTTTATAGAAACTACTGAATAAACAATTAAAAGAAAAAAAATCCACATTCCGCCTTGAAATAAAATTTGGATTGTACAGCATTTAATGTCCTTCAAACTGGGATAAGAAGCTTCCTTCTCTCTTTGAGGAGACAGGACAAAAGTAGAGATGTGGGAGCATGACAACAATCTGCCTGGATGTCTTAACCCAAGGAAACAACTTTGGCACTTCCAAATTGGAAGTTTTGTTCAGTTTGCTGACTGGGCTCCAAACCTTTCACTCTGAGTCTTATATCAGCACGAACCATGCTCCTGGAGGGTGCTGTATCACCTATGAGCAGCAGTGAGGTGCCCCCTGCCCCCAGCCAGGGACAGCAGAGCCCCAATGGCAAAGGGAAGCAAGGCCCCAGAGGCAGTGCTGGGCCTTCAGCAAGGGAAGACAGTCATGGAGCCAGCAGGCCCTGAGAGCCTTGGTCTGATTCAGCTCAGCAAACTCAAAAGCTTATGACTGAACTGAAGAACTTCAAAACAAAGTCTTATTTCTTCTCCTTCCCCCTCACCACATGCACAAACACTCCATGGCTGACATTTTTCCACATACAATTTTTACTCTCTTTTCCTGAAAAGTTCCTTACTGCACCTTTGTACTGCAGCTGAGGCAGCTGTGCACAGAGCAAAGGGGAGGGAGCCGGACAGGACACATGACAGTCGCTGCATGGTCCCATCCTGGCCTGGCCCTCCTTGCTGGCACTGACTGGGGGGAGGCTAATGCCTTGCCACCTCCCTCTTCACTTGGAGGGCAGACAGGAATGATCCTGTGCTGGGACTTCCAGACACTCTCAGCAGAGAGCAGCAGGCTGGGCACAGCTCTCTGTCAGGGTCTGGCACTGTGGCCCTGTCTCACCAAGCTCCAGTTTCTCATTGTATGGCGCAATGATATGTATGATCACAATGTGCTGTGGAAAATCACAACTTCCAGTGCATGTATAAGGTGAGATGGCAAATGTGTATCAGACGCACAAAACAGGATAAATGTTCTTTGTGTTAACTGCATATATACATATTTAGGTATAGATGCATCTTTTTCATTACATCTATATTCCCTAGAGTTTTGTTATACTTTTTGCAATCTCCGTTTAAATTTATTAAATAGATACAGTAAATTAAATCTTGAATGAATGTATTAGGCCGGAGGCTAGTCAAAGGAAAGTATTACTTTCTAAAGCAAATATTGGTACAATTTGCTTTTCTTCCCCTAACACTTTTGTACTTTCCATTTTTAAAACATACTGATAGCTCCCAGGGCATGATACTGGAAAGTAAGTCCTGGAACATCTGCAACAAGTATTAATTCGTTTGACTGACCAAAATGGAAGGGGGATACGGGGAAATATCCTAAACGTAAAATGAAAAAATGAGGAGAATCAGGACATGAGAAGCCCCAGCACTGTGTTAAAATGGGCACTGCTGTTATATTAAAGCTCTGTTGGGACATGAATTACAGACAGTTGGAGATGGGATACCAGTAAATTCCTTTTATCCACCACTGTAAAAGACTAAAATAAAGTGTTTGCAGAGAAGCAATCCAGTTAAGCCTGGACTCCAGCTCTGCATATGTGGATTAGCATATTTGACAAACAGCAATCCTAATTTTTTCCATCTGGTTTTAGGCAATGCAAAACATGCCAGGACAACCCTGTCCTTCCCTGGCCCTGCCTTTGGGGTCTATATGCTGTTTATGGGATGATGTAAAGAGAAACCTCCCTCTGCTGCAGCTCTGAACTTGGAAACTGTCCCTCACGTAGGGCAGGGGTAGATCAGTAGGGTTTTCTGCATTACACACAGGTTTTAATTCAAATACAAATATAATCCTGCCAAAGAGTGATTTAATTTTTCATCCTCCTTTCACCCACTTTTGGGTCTCAGTGCCAAATGAACATCTGATCTGCAGTCCTCACATCTGAACAGCAAACAACCTATGTTGCAAGGGGTCAACCAAGGGTTGTGCAGCTCCAGCCCCCTGCATGCTGATTCCTGTTCTGCATGTCTCCGGCACAGCACAATACCACAGCCTGGCTCTTCTTTGCTTACAGGAACCAAAGCCCTAGAAGACAAATGCCGAGGAGTTAGCCTGTGTTATCTCTGCAATGTCTTGAACCTTCCCCATTGGGGTAGTCAGGCTTACTAAAGCCAAAAGTCTTGGATGTTCCTTCTAGTCTGAATATTTCAAATTCCAGTATCATCCTCCTGTATAACGATTTTTTGCAAAATGCCTCTTACTTCTTCTGTAGCTATAAATGTGAACCCTGCATCCCTGCCAAACAATATCATATCTTCCTTCTTTGTGCATCATCTTTTTCCTTTTGTTTCTATTCCAGACTCAGCAGTTCAGGAATCCATCCTATTTGTTAATCTCTAACACCATTGTGCAGCCTTCTACATGTACCCCTGCCTGACTAGTTATTAGCTTCACAAAGACTGTCTTGTATGCCACATCCCTATTCAACTTGGGGTAGGGAATTGCCATAGGAGATTGAAGCCATGTGGTGACTGGATAGGTATGTGTTTTCTGTTTGAAGATTTGGTTGTCTTTCATCCCTTTGATTTTTTCCATCATCAAATTTTCAGTTGTGCCAAACAGCCACGTGGGGATCCCACACACCACATGCTTCCCACAGTGCATTTAATTTCTGTTCATTTTGTTTCCTGTGCATAGCAGGCTCTTGGTTATTGCCAAGTTCATTATGCCTGCAGACATGCTCTGACAGCAGAAGCAACTTTGGCTACTGACGGTATGTTTGACTAATAAAAACACGGTGCAAAAAGCTTGACTTTTAAGAGCACACAGGCGAAGGCTTCAGTGCTAAAGATCAAATCTTTCCACTTTCAGCAAGGCTTTTGCTGTGTGACTGGAAAATGTGTTATGCAAGATGAATCACAGGCCAAGACATAATTTTGTTAGTCACTCATACTAACCAGAAAACAGGTTAGGGTGATGAGAACAGGATCAGCTTTGTTAAGGTCCAGTAATGACTGGGAAAGGCTGAAACAGCACTAGGCAGTAATTTGCAGCCAAAGTCAGTGTCTTTAAGTGGCTGTGAGAGAGAAGCTAGCTGCTTATCTTGATGCAAATGGATTGTTCTTCACAATTAGTGAAGAACATTTCAGTATGTTACTATTCCAGCCTCAAGGGCATGCAGGTAGTATGATGTGGCTAATTTGACTGACAAAGTATTAGGAGGCTGCTAATTTCCTATAAATCCATTTGCAAAGAAACAAAAAGTTGAATGATCTCAAATTCGAGGTGGGGTTTTTTGTTTCTTTGCCTTTTTTTTTTTTTTTTTTCTTACTGGATCTTCAGGATCAAGGCACTGGTTCTTATTTCCTGCCCCTCCTGCTTTGTTGTTGTTGTTGTTGTTGTTTTCTTAATAAAAATTAAATGTAACTATTTTTAGGTCACATAAATTTAGCAGGAGCTCTTCATTCATCTGACCATTGAAATTATGAGGAATTTTCAACTGCCACAGTTTTCATAGCCATTGTATCATTATGCAGCTACATAATTCCTTTTCCTCATTGTCTTCTTATTTCTTCAAGGGAACTATTCTGGATAGGGTGAGATGTTCTCATGGGTTGGAACAAATCTAGTTTTTCAGACAGGAAAGTTTACTACCTAACCAACAAAATCAAAGATGTAAGCAAGCAATTAGTAACAGTTCTGTGGAAATTAACGTAGTGGTTTCAATCTGGTAGGAGGATCAAATAGCCTTTTTATAATATCCTTTTCCTCTAAAATAAAGGCTTAAGAAACTATATACTGAAGTACCTTAAAAGACAAGAGATCGGGTTGCGAAATTAAGAAATCAAAGGCAGGAAATGCCAGAAGGAAGCTTTCCTATCCAGCCTCCCTTCTGCCCCCTTGTGTGACCGGCGTGGCTCTTTAACAGCACCGCATTTTCCCGTTCTAGGCCGAGCCCCCGCGGAGCGGGGCCGGCCCCGCTCCCTCGCAGCGCCGCAGGAAGGCTCTGGGTAGGGCCAGGGCAGGCGCTCAGCCGCCGACAGATTCCGAGTGCAGCTCAAACCCGTCACATGGAGGGCTGCAGCAGGGCGCAACCAGCAATCAGGCTATCTTAGATAATAGCTAAATTAATGCCCGACAGCCTCGTCAGTGCCCCGTTAAATTAGATCACTCTGTCGTGAGTCAGAACGAACTAATATTCCTGCTATGCTCACTGCCTGTGACAGCCCTTGGGCTACTTTAATCTTCAAACACCAGTGGTCAAGATGAGAGCTGATTTATTTCTTTGCTTCATGAAAATGATTAAGTAGGTTGCTCACATTTCTTCCTGGGCTTCTCAACCTTCCCCAAACAAATAAAACTGGCTGCAGAAAGGAAATTGTTTCTCTGTTTGCATAGCTCATCAGCTCCTGATAGTCAGGGACAGAGGCTGAAGTCCAGAGTTGAATGACGCCTTTGGGAGCACTGTCCCCTCCTTGTAGCTCTTTCTCTAATTAGCTGATCGTTGAAGTAATGCCGATGTTTTATCTTAACAACAAAAAAGTATGGGACTACGAAGATACAGAATTGGACAGCAGGGGAATAACCCCTCTCCCTCCTGCAGACACACACAGTTGACACTACTTTCAAGCCTAGCCCTGTAAGAGAGCAATTCACCAGTAAGGATGGGAGAAGCAAAAAGGTTTAAAGGAGAAATCGCTCTGAAACTTCTTCAGTGAAACTCTGGAACGGTCCCTCAGGGAATGGAAATGAACAAACCAGCTGCAGGATGTACTACACCACCCTGACTTTTGCCTCTCCCTAGCCATATACTAGAAATAACTCTTAAATACTTCCTAGTCCTTCTTGCCTCAAGAAGTACTTTTTACTGCTTAGGCTGCTCTGCATCACTGAGACATAAGGTGCATTGATGGTGAAAGCCAAGGTACATCCTGTGAGCGGACTTGGGTGCACAGTCAACACCCAAGAAACTCTTGAGAAGAAAGCAAAAATTATGTTCAAAGGGCAGTGGACAAGCAAACTGGCTGGAAAGGTAGGATGGATGAATGGCTGACTGCAGGAAAAGTTAAGCAACTCCAGAGTTTTCCTCCAGCAACTAGAGAAATGCATTAGTTTGAATTACAGCTCTAGTGGATTTCCTCCAGTAAAAGCAGCTCTTGGAAGGATGAAGGTTCTGTTGTCATTTCAGGGCATTTAAGCCAAAATAACAATACATATACAAAAAATATTTTAAAATACCCTTATTTTTGCCTTTCCTCTTTCTGTACTGTCTTGGGGAGGTTTTACGACAATACTGTATTCCCCTATCGTCTGCTTTATNTTTCCCCCTAAACTTGTCTCAAACTGAGACGTGTACTAAATGATTACTTACTTAAAAATCCTACATTTAACCTGCAGTGTGAGGTTTTTAAAATCAGTGTTCCTTTTAAATCAAAAAAAAAAAATTTTTATTAAGGTGTTTATGTTGTAGTTCTGCAATCTGATTTCAAACCACTAAGGCAGAGGCAAAATGAGGACCTGGGTATAGGCAGAGTATATATGGACTGCAGCTCAGTCCAGTCACAGCATGGCAGTACCCACACGCTGTGAAAAGACAGCAGGTACAAAGTGGAGTTCAAAGAGTCCACAGGTTACATGAGCAACCTGGTGAAGAAATGTCAGTTAGAAACGAGCAGCAGAAACCACCTCTGTTTTCCTTCTGCTGTGGCTTTGCTTGGCGACGATGACATACAAAGATTAAGCCTAACTGCATGAGCTCCAGTTTATCTCCTTTTTTATCATCGCCTGTAAGTGAAGGAGATGTGTGGGTGTCACCTGCAAAAAAAAAGAAGTTGCATTTTTGAGAGAAAAACATCTGCAGATCCGAAAAGGCAAATGGTTTTGTTTAATTCATGCATATCCAGTTTCCTTCCTGTCACTAATCTTCAGCACTGAATTTAGTCTCCTGGATTTCCTTAGCTTTATTATGCTGAGAGAGAGTGCAAGAGAGAGAGAGACAGAGAGACGAGCAATATTAAGTGCCCAGAACGACTTCAATCACTGAGGTTATTTGTAAATCACTAAGATAGCCTGGCTCCCTGGGCATGGAGTTTGATTTTCCCTCCTCCCTCCTCCAATCTGATGAACTATGGAGATTTGCAACAAGAAAAGCTATCTGCTGTGCAATCAATTTACAGAATAGCATTTTGTTTGGTCTGCTGTTGATGGATGCTAGCAGAAACTGGAAGCCCTGGGTTCATGACACAAGTGTTAGTGTCCATGTAGAAGATGTGGTTTTTCTGTCCTCGCATGTTTATGCCTGTGACAGAATGAACCTCTGCACACAGTTAAACACTGCTTGCTGCACACATTGCACAGAGATCACTACTTAAAAAAAAGATTTAAAGCAAAGGCATCTCCTACATTGGATACTAAGGGATACTGTACATATGGACATGTAAGCAACTGTACACACACAGATGCAAGCTTTGATCTTTCCTCTCCATTGTTATATATAAATGTAAATATAAAATGAAAAACCCAAACCAGTGAGCATATGTCTTGGACTGCACATCAAGCACAGTATGCTCACTGCATCTAAGGTACCTCTAGATTAGTAACGTTTAACTTGGCTGGGTGCTGACTCGTCTGGGTCAACTTACCAGCCACTGAGATATAAGAAGTACCAGAAAAATTATAAATTTAGAGTATCTGTATTTAGAAGTAAGACGTTCCTACACCTCCAAATTTGCTGTAATTTGCTCTAGCCTTGGACTTGAGATATATTCATAAGACTTTTATCACTTTGCCCAGTGAGAACACTGATGACCATCCCTTTTTGACTGCAGATCAGAGAGTGGATTCTCTGATCTGTAGAGAGCTGTGGCTCTGCTACAGCTATTCTAATCATCAAGAGAGCATGTTGCACTCTTCTTGTGCCCCAGCTACAGCCCAGGGAAACCAAGGGCTTGACTAACCCTTCTTGCCCAAGTGCAAAATATGACATTTACCTTCCCCACTAAACAGACCTCTTTATAAAAATTAAACTCCCTTGTTCTCGATAGCTGCCATAATGAATGCTTCGTCAATAAAGGTTAATTCCTTGTTCTTGCAAACAAGTTCTTGTGTCCGTTTACTGAGGGAAGGAATCCAGTTGATGTATCATTAGTTGTGTGAGAAAGTTGCGTATCTGTGCAACTTGCTGTAGGAGTGTCTTCCCTCGTAAATGCTGAGTTGCAATCTGGGTCAGCAAACTAATGTTTAGCACTTTTGACTATAGAAGAGCAGAAGAAAAATATCAGAACCAAAAATCTGTGAAATTTGAGGGACTGATCAATTCAGTGCTGCCTCTTGTTGAACGACATGAGCACTAACAGCTAAGTAGCACTCTCAGACCCCTTAAGATTGAGTTCACGCTGTAATCTCTCCAAGTTTAGCATCTCATATGCATACAGATTGCAAAGACACAGCAAAATTCTAAAGAATCCAAGACAGTGGGAAAATACGAGAAACAAAGGGTTTTACTTGCTAAAGGCAAACTGTTTTTGTGCTGGCAACAGGAAACCAAGAGACAGTGCGAAGGACGTTGTGGCTGTTGGAAGGGCCACCACTGTAGTTACTGTGCATACCTGGCTGACTCATCATCGCTGTGACACTGGCTTGCACTCTAATGTCTCTCTTCCCCCAGCTGAAGCCAGCTGGCTCATCCTGCCTGGCCTCCCCATGTTTCATCTCTGCTAGGGTATCATCTGGAAAGCAGTTGGGCTGGCACTAGGATGGGCTAGATGTTGGACTTGTGACATATATAGAATATACATGTGACACACACAGGAGTGATGTGCCATTCCTTGCTTAAGGAAACAAGAAACGGCAAAAGGAAGTGAAGGGGGAAGCTGAGATATGGTGCTCATGCACACTTATGAAGCTCAGCAGTTGTGAGGACAGAAGGCACAACTGGGACATTCTTCACTCTGCTTGTAAGCTCTACCCACTGCACCCATCATGGTGGGACTCACTGCTCCACAGGAACTAGAGGAGATACTCACTTGATCATTTGTAAGCTTTGGGATTGGGATTTGTTTGTAATGAGTTTTCCTATGGTCACAGAGTTGACCATCTCTCACAGGCTTTCCATAACTCAAGTCGTCCCCTAGGACTATGGACAGAGGATAACCTTTGGTTATCAGAAGACAGGGTTGGGAAACATGTTTCTGTGTAAAAAAGAGACAGCATATCTGCTGCTGTGGGAGTAAAGCAGCATGGCAGGACACTGTGATAACAGAGTATGGCAAATTGAAGGCAGCAGGAAGTCAAAGATCTGTGTCAGAATTTGTCTGTGCCACCAGGCTGGACCCTTGTGAAGATCATCTGTCCAACTGCTCTTCAGGAGACGTAGGGAATACACCACATTACACAGCAAGAAGGCAAGTGAAGGTGATGAGTGACTTGGGAGCAGGAGGTTCAGACTGACTCACATTTTTTATTCCTCAAGAAGATTGCCAGGGTACTGACAAGCATCCTCGGCATACATTCCCTCTGCAAACTGTGGAACTTGCTTTGCATGCAAAAGATAAATTAATCTGCAATTTATTCTTTCACAGATCATGAGCATATTCATGTACAGCAAGAATAATGACTGAAGTCTATTCCTTCATCTATCCCTACAGATGCCCTGTAGCTCTGGGTAGGTGCTGTCCCTACAATTCAACAGTTTGGTGGCCAAGATTACCTGTGCTGAGAGGTCATCAGAAAGATTTGGCAGAAGCAGTGTAATGTAAAGATGACACAGAGAAGCTGATAGGTGAACCCTGTTGTCAGCACTGCCTCTCAGCTTTCATTGGCACTTCTTTATTGAGACTGCATACTCTTTGGGCTATTTTTACTGGTTGACTACATTTTTGTACAGTACTTGGGACCCCAACTCTTGGTCAATGTCCCTATATTGTAGTAAAAATGACAGTGGTAACTTCAGAAGGTGTTATATCAGATCCCCATTCCCTTCTTCAGCAAATGTCAGCACTAAGAGCCATGGAGGGGAAAGTATTATAAAAGCAAACCTGCAAAGTTGCAGGGCCTGGGACAGAAATGCATAAATGTTCTTGTTTTCTTCTTTCCACACATTTCACTTCCTTTCTGACATATCCCTTATTTACCACTTGGAACACATCTGGCCGTCAGAGCTGTGGTCTTTCCAGAGCTTATTTTTCACTTTATCACTTATTTATATGGCTGCATGTGTCAACATCAAAGGGAAGCCAAGAAAACAATATCAGCGGAGAGCTCTGTAAGTGATCTCTCTCATTGCACAACTCAGAAACCACAGGTGATACCCTCACACCGAATTCAAGCACAGCATTACCCTGAAATAGTTCCACCCAGTGAAAGATTTGCTGATGCTTGACTTGCAACAAATTTGCAACATCACAGTACTGAGGACGAAACAAGGAGGAAGAACAGAGTGCAGATCAAGCAAATGTACACCCAGAAGACAAATAAGTGTTTTTCAAAGGGCAGAAGGAAGTTTTAGATCCACCTCACATCCCTTCTGCCCCTCACCCCCATTCCCACCATTAGAACATACTGAAAATGCTTTATCCTGCAGGGAACATCTGTGCGTGGCTGAGAGGGGTATAATAAGTTCTAGGAGAATATAATATTTCTTTTAGAGTTATGCCAGCGTGGTTTTTTATTTCCCCAGCTTTGCTCAGTGTAAGGTCTCCTTGCACAAACAGTCCATGCTGCTCAGTGACTGCTGCCCGCCCTATACTCTGGTTGGCAAAGCGTGTCCCTTTCTAATGGAAAAAACCATGCTTGAAGAAACTTGCTTTCCAAATGCATCACTCTTCCTACAAACTAGATCATATGAACTCTCTTGTCTTGTCCTGGGGGACCCAAAACTCATGAGGCTTTTTGCAACAGAACATAAACACGCAGACCTGTGTTCCATCTGGCAATGGTGTCCGGTTTCCAGCAAACCTCGCTGCTCCAGTGGAAGATATTAAGCCTTTATGATGACCTAGCGTGCCCTGAAAGCAATGTGTTTCTACCATTAGCTAGCAATCATCCCAGGGCCTTTAACAGGAGCTTTGAGAAATCATCTTAATGATTTTCCTTTTATGCAATTGCAATCATTGTGATCACAAATACACATTTATATTACAGTAAAAATCAAAGACCTATTTTTTCCCACTCTGTACAAGCTGAAAAGTGGTATTTCATGCCCTGAAGAGTTTAGAGGGTAAAGGCAAAACAGATGAGAGCTGATTGACTGGGAAATAGAATACAAGAAAATGTAAGGAATGTGATTGGCATATGTGGCTGTTTGCTTTTAAATTGGGTGTGTAAAGAGTGAAAAAGGAATGAAAAGAGGAATATATATTGTTACTGCCTTTTGGGGTTAGCTGGCTTTGCTTTCAGTCAAGCGCCAGTTTAATGCTTGAGAAGAGCAACACAATCTACATCTCTCTGCTACACAACAGCGAACTGTCAGCAATGACTGTTTGGGATTTACACTGGTGCAAGAGCATGAAATTTGGAACTGGAAAAAAATTTTTTTTTTCCATAACACCACATATAACCTGCCTGCTGCAGCTAGCAATCTGCAAAGGAGTGTCTCAAGTTTCTGGCTAGCTGGTTGAACAGTCTCCTTCTTCCTGGACTCTGAGCTTTCATTAACTTCCTCTCTGCTCCCAGCTATCATTCCTGGAGAGTTTTGGTAGGATGCTGTCAGATATATGTGAGGGAGAGATTTCTTTTCACTGAAAAGATGAGCTGATCCCATTTTCCTTTCCTGATAAACTATGGTGCTTTCTCCTGCCAGTATGTGACTGGCAGAGCTGGGCTCTGTATTTGATACCTCACCCTGACCTCGACTGCAGCATTGTATTCACTTCATTCATTAATTGCAGCAGTTGTCTTTACTGCAAGCTGTAAAAGCAGAGTAATAAACCTAATGGCATTATGAGTGTAGAGTCCAGCTCATGTTGTTACTCATTTTCTCAAAGCAGAGACTGCTCAGGAGAAGGATGGCTGCCTAATTAACCTCCTTCTGCATTGAGGAAGCCTTGGCAATTGGGTCATTTTAATTTAGATTTCAACACCAATGACTTTGATTTCAAAAGAACCCTCCCTTCCTGGGATCAAAACAAATTTGTCATCTATAGGCCATTGGCCTCCAGTTTCCAGCTGCACTCACAAATATTAACTGACAGGATAGGGAAATTGCTTACAGTGATGAACTGTAAAGCACAAGTACTATGCCCTCTTTGCAATGTCAGCATGTGCTGCTATTTCTTTAGCAAATATGGAATCTTACTGCTGACATCAACTGTAGGAACAGATATCCCTACATTATAGCAGGAATCCCACCCCCTTGGGGAATAGTATGGCAACACATAAGTTGTTTGAAGAACTAATACAAAAATACACAGAGGGCGTGTAATGGTTCTTTTGCCCTCAAATCTGAGGTCTCTG
This sequence comes from Mystacornis crossleyi, assembly GCA_013400655.1. Taxonomy (NCBI): domain Eukaryota; kingdom Metazoa; phylum Chordata; class Aves; order Passeriformes; family Timaliidae; genus Mystacornis; species Mystacornis crossleyi. Next base: position 62,160 of record VYZQ01062410.1, on the reverse strand, counting down.
CTACTGAAGCAAAGCCCTCGATGTGGCTTGGTGAGTCCTGTGCACAGAGAGGACAACCATGTGAGGAAGTGTTCCTTCAAAACTTCAGAAGAAATTTAGCCATCCACTGGGCAACAGCCTGGATCATAAGAAGGTAAAGTCTTGCTACGAAGAGTGAGACAAAGAACAGTGGCACATCAGAACAACCTTCTGTTGTTACAAGGAAAGAAGGACAAACAGAAGCTCTTCAAGGGATCTGGTACTCGGAAGGAACAAACCCACAATGATATGAGATCTCTATTCTCCAGGGACAAGTACCTGAAAGCAGCTTAAATAAATCAGGAACTCTTGAGCCACCAGATATATAGAGACCATTTCAGGCATTACAAGGCTGAACTATGCATGCCACCTAAATAAGCCATTAAGTTTTTAGGACACGGGTTCTTTTAAAAGCCTTTGACTTCTCCATACACTTGGAAAGAGTCAAAATGTCAGGCCATCTTATCTTTTCCTAGGTGAATAAAGCAAATAATTTTGCAAAAACTTTGCAGATGCTCTTACTGCAAAAGTATTTCAGGAGATAGCTTGAAGCTTGAGCCTTTCATGTAAATGAAGAGGCTGACCGTCAACCTTCTATGACTTTCACATGACGAGGAGAATGGAGAGAAAGTGGAAATGGCTCCATTATCTCAAAACCAAAATAGCAACCCTCACCAGTGTAAAATCTGTTTCCTTTTCTATTGAGATGTTTTAGGTTTTGAAGGGTTAAGTCACCAGAATGGAGCAACTCCAACGCTGCAGAAAAAAATGCTGTGAGATCTTTTTAGTGGTGTATATGTCTCTGCAGAGTGATGTGTCTGCAAACCATACTGAATTATCTGATTAGAATGTGAGAAAAAACAAAGGCAGCCTGCAGTGAGAAAACGAGACTGTGCAGAATCCATCTGCCAGCAAAGCAATTAAAAAGATGGACTTCTTAGAACAGCATTGATTGTCGTTTGTGTATGACACTCGGTGGGCTCTCACTCCCACAGATAACACTCATGCATGGCAGCACCTGAAGAGCATGTGATGATCACTATGTAGCTCACAACATTTTCAGTAGCTAGCACTAGTTTAATCCCTGACTAAGCGATTTAACAGGTGTGAGACCGAACAGTCTTCTTCACACAGAGTGGTGCAGAAAGACTTGCTTGTTTGTTTATTGTTTCCTGTAAATGTATTTCTCAGAAGGTTTGTGGATATGTATCTCCCTCCTCTGGTGCACAATAAAGTAACACCCTGGTGGAAGATTTGATGTGGAAAAAAATGAAAACAGGGAAAGAGTCCTCAGTGAAGGACCACTTAATAAAACTCATGGGAGATGTATTTCTTTTGTTTCTCAATTTTATTATACTGTCATAATATAATATAAATGCAATCGCTGTCCTCTACACCTGGGCACTTTGCATTCATGAATAGTTTGCCTTAGAAATAGTTCATCCCTGATTTGATGCCAGATCTCCATGAATGTCAAAGAAAGTGCACACTGCCCCCTGACAAACTGGTAACAATGGATGAGGAGAAGGCTGAGGTACTCAAAAACTTGTTTTGCCTCAGTCTCCACTGGAAACCCCTCTTCCCACATCTCTTGGGTGATGGGACTGCATGGCAGGCAGACTGGTGGAGCAAAGTGCCTCCCACTGTAAGAGCAGATTGCATTTGTGACCATCTATGGCACCTGATGAGATGCATCCCAGAGCCCCCAGGGAACTGGCTGATGTAGTTGCCAAGCCGTTCTCTGTGGTATTTGAAAAGACATGGCAGTCAAGTGAAGTCCCAGGTGACTGCAAAAAGGGAAATACTGCACCCATTTTTAAAAAGCGTAGAAAGGAGCACCATGGGAACTACTGACCTGCCAAACTCACCTCTGTGCCTGGGAAGATCATGGAACAGAGCAACCCAGACAACCTAGTGCCCTCCTGTCATGGAGTGACTACATCTGGGGACGAGGGAAGTACTACAGATGCCATCTATCTAAACTGTAAGGCCTTTGACACCATCCCGCATCACCTTTCTCTCTAAATTGGAGAGAGATGGATGTGATGGGTGAACTGATTGATGGATGAGGAATTGGTTGGCCAGTTGTATCCAGAGGGTAGTGATCAGTGTTCAGATGGACATCAGTGATAAGTGGTGTCCCTCAGGGGTCTGTGCTGGGACCGGTACTATTACACATCTTCATCAGTTACAATAGACAGTGGAATCGGGTGCACCCTTGGCGAGTCTGCAGACACCATGAAGCTGAGTGGTCCTGTTGGCACACCTGAAGGATGGGATGCCATCCAGAGGGACCTGGACAAGCTTGAGAAGTGGACCCATGGGAATCTCATGAGGTTTCATAAGACCAAGTGCAAGGTGCTACACCTGGGTCAGGGCAACCCCTGGTGTTAATCCAGGTTGGGGCATGAACAGACTGAGAGTAGCCCTGCTGAGAAAGACTTGGGGGTGCTGCTGGATGAGAGGCTGGATGTGAACGAGCACCGTGTGCTCCCAGCCCAGAAAGCCAATCATGTCCTGGGGTGCATCCAAAGCAGCAAAGCCAGCAGAGTGAGGGAGGGGATTCTGCCCCTCTACTTTGCTCTTATGGGACCCCACATGGAGTACTGTGTCCTTGACACAGGAAGGGCATGGGCCTGGTAGAGAACATCCAGAGGAAGGCCACAAAAAGGGTCAGAAGGATGAACACTGCTCCTATGAGGCTGAGAGAGTTGGGGCTGTTCAGCCTAGAGAAGGGCAGGCTCCAGGGACATGTTATTGCAGCCTTCCAATACTTAAAGGGGGCCTACAAGAAAGATAGGGACAGACCTTTTAGCAATAGGACAAGGGGTGATGGTTTCAAACTAAATGAAGGTAGATTTAGACTAGATACAAGATAAAGTTTTGACAGTGAGGGTGGTGAAACAGTGGAACAGGCTGTCCAGAGAGGTGGGAGATGTCACAGCCCTGGAAACATCCAAGGTCAGGTTGGACAGGGCTCTGGGCAACCTGTTCTAGTTGAAGATCTCCCTGCTCATTGCAGGAAGGTTGGACTAGAGATCTTTAAAGGTCTCTTCCAATCCAAACTACTCTATGATTCTGTGATCTTCTCTGAGCTCAGTTCTTTCATCCCTATTAGGTTGATCCCGTTCCTTATCAGAACGATACAGAGATGCATTTTCCCATTTTCCTAGTTGTTTTGTTCATTCACAAAAATGGCACAACTGCAAGTTGCCAGACCAGATGTTAAAATGACCTGTATTTCACTCATTGTAGTAATTTTATGTAGATCTATACTTGACACTACAGTGTGTCCACTCATGGCCTACAAGAGAGCCAAAGAAACAGGGTTCTTCTCTAACATCTGACATCAGTAAACATGATTTCTCTCTCATGATTTCAAGGGGCTCTGGAGAACTACCTTAAATGCACTGGCTAGCAGCCTGCCTCAGGCAGTTCCCAGAAAAAACCTTCCCACCTCTTGTGCCCCACTCTACCTTCTGTTTGGTTCATCTTCAGTTTGAGCTGTGTACTCTGCCAGAAATCCTAAGAGAATAATATCATTGCCCTAGTCCAGAACATCAGCTGGAAAGGAAAAGTGATCTGGGCAGGGAGTAGCAAGCTATCACTGCTGACATCCATCTACAGCAGAGCAGGTGTTCCCTCACAGGTGGGTAGAAAACTGCTTGCTGCTTCTCCAAGCCAGACTGCTCAAGCTGGTGCAGAAAATTCAGATTAGCAGAGAAATCCTTCATCTGCAGACTTCTTTATTCTTTTACACAGTCCCAGAATTTAAGAAGAAATACTGTGGGCTTGAGTGCTTGCTAAGAGAAAAAAAATTAAAAGGCTTTACAGTGTGCAGAGCTCAACAGAAGCAGATAGCAGCCAAAGCGCTACTTAGCTCAAGTGGCCTCACAAAATGTGTCTGTGACTGCTCAGCTAACTGTGTCAGCGGTACAGCAACTCTTACATGGTCATTTGGGGGGTGGGAGCACACTGCTCATCCAAGCCCAGCCACCCTCTAAGAGCTACAACACTCAAATGGGCCCGAAGTGTTGCCTGAAGTAGTTATGTCTCACAGTGGGAAAGGCACAAGCAACAGCTCTATTTGCTCTTTCAGTTTTTACTTGGCTGCGTAGAAATTTAATTTTCCCCCTTGAACACATGAGCAGCCTTTAAGCTAGAAGGAGATAAATAAAAAAACCCAGAAGGACATAAATTAATCAAGAATTAAAAGGAGCATCTAATACTAAAAGAGGAAATGAGAAAATATAGAAAATGATCCTGAATGTAATGCAAATGTAATGCACACCTATGCCTTTACTGCTTTCAGAATAAAATGGCAACAATCACAGTATTAAATAGTGCCCAAGACCCGGAAAACTAAGTGTAAGTGATACAAGTGCGCAAGGCAGAGTGATTTTAAATTACTGAAATGATATTTAAAAATTCTGCAAACCATTTCTGTGCCTTTAAACTTGTAGCATTTGCACAGCACATCAGTATTGTCCCTGGACAAAACCAAAAAACAAAACCAAAAAACAACCCCCCAAAAAACAAAAACAAAACCCAACCAAACAAAAAAGGGCTTCAGTTCTTGCAGAGGAGCTTTTGAGTAGTCATGGATATGAAATTAAAAAATGTGGTCGAGATCATGTTTTATTTCTCCAATCGCTCCAGCCAGTGTATTAAGTACGCTCCTCTTTACTATAGGTCTACTTGCGGGTGCGCTGATGGAATAGCAGCGGGCTACAGCAGCATCCACAATTTACAGAAAGCTGCATTCAGGCTGTCATCTCCCGTTCCGTGGTCGCAGTCAGTGACAACAGGCGGAGGTATGCGCTGTCCCTGAGCTCCCGGTACACGCCAAGCCCCGCGCACTCCCCCTCTCGCAGCACACAGGCGCGCTCCATCCCCTCCCGGCACGGGCAGGGGCACGGCGCTGTTGCCGCGGCGCTGCTCGGGCCCGGGGGAGCGCCGGGCGGGGCCGGGCGGGGCCGCGCTGTTCCTGCCCGCG
>VYZQ01062410.1:17662-57046 GCA_013400655.1 Mystacornis crossleyi | reverse complement strand
ACCGAACGCCGGGCCCGGCCGCCAGCGCCCCCGCGTGGCCGCCGCTGCGGCTGCGGCTGCCCCCGCTCACTCCGCCCGGCAGCTCCGAGCCCCCGCGCTGCCGCAGGCCCCCTCCTGCTTCTGCCCACGCTGGGCCCTCCGGAGAAAGCCTTGAGCTGCTGTTCTGCAACAAGAGTCTGCAAACCGCCGGTGCGCACCGTCCCCCCCTGCGGAGCCGAGGGCTCATTCTGGCTCTCTTTACATTCACATCGATTCACAGCCCTTCTGCCACGAGCACTTGGGGATAGGAGGGCAGCTAGGAAAGGGGGCAGTCCTTGGTATCTCAAGGAGCAGTGTTTCTCCACTTGCTGATCCATGTGGATCAAAATTTTCCTGCCTTTACAGGCCCACAGGGAGCTAGCTAGCAGCACCTCACAGATTCTGGGATGTGCCTTGCCTCAGCTGTGGCCCATGCATCTAACTGCTCTGCTGCAAGCAGAAGAGGCTGTTAGGCAGCTGGAAGGAACACTGTGTGTCCCTTCTGGAAAACCACCTACTCTGATGGACTGCTGCACACGAGGGGCTGCAGTCCTCTGTTCAACACGGGCACTTTGTGAGCTGAGCCGAGCAAAACTGCATATGGGAAAAGGAACTTGGAGCCTCTCTTCAGCTGAGATCCAATTTAGCCTTTCCCCAGGGTCCAGAGGAATTTGATGCATTTCCAAAAGTAACAAATTTTCTTGAAAGCACTGACATTCAGTGCTGAGTATCAGAGGTCTCCCAGGACCGGCTTGGACAGTTCCCACATGAGAGGATGTGGGGAGGAGAGAAAGAGGTCAGGGGTCTGTTTGCTCATTCTTTACATGGAGGCCAAATGAGGGAACTGGAGGCTCCAGAAGGTTCACCACAGTTCTCACAGCTCTGTTCATTCCATAGTGCTCACTTGTCTCAGTTGGTAAACAAAGCCCAATAGTACAAACCCCAGAAATAAGCTTTACTCGATCTAGTCAGCTATTCCAGATTTACACTTCTGCTTTCCAGTTTAAAACTCTGCAAGACAAAGTATGACTTCATCCCAGGACAGCAGGAAATATTCCCTACATTTCACAGGAGCTCCCAAACTACTGATAAACTTTGGGCTTCTCACCTCACATCCTCATGCAGTGATACTCCTTCAGCCTCGTCAATTACGAACACACCAGCACTGAGCAATGACGGAACGTTCCCTGGCAGGAGAATTGGGCTCTGCACAAAACTGGCCGAAGGACAAAGCCACTGTTTTTTCCTGTGTGGTGCTCCCACCAGAACACCTACCAGGATGCTACACTCGCCATGCCTCACCTGCTGACTGGGGAATGGTATAGTGACTGTGCGGTGAAAAATGAACTTGAAATACTGGATTTGTTCAAGCTTTGGGCTGGACCCCCATGATAGTGCCTTTTCCCTGTCTCATGCAGTACCTGCCATGCTGTGCCTTGTGGGCCTTGTCTGGCACCATGTGAATCTCTGTGACTGGACCTCGGTGCAAATGGTCAGTGACCTGCAGAAGGGCACTGAGCTTTCAGCTGTGGTCTTCCCAACACAAATACGAGCAACACTGAGTAGAAAAGGCAGGGAGCTTTTTCTTGTCTTTCTGGAGGACATCTGAGAGGGGCATCCAGCCACACAGCCACTCCACACTAAAGCAAAGACCAGTAGTGCTGAGGAGGATAGGAAAGGAAAGGCTTGGCTGGCTCACACGTGTTTCATAGTTACCCTCGATACTTCATCATTACTGCCAAAGGCACGGTATTGCTGCTTCTGAGAATGTAGCATGTCAAGTGACATTTGGCTGTGGTAGACCTATTTTACAGTGACACTTTGTACAAACCCACGCCGCTCAAACTGAAAAGGGGGAGGGCTTGCGAGAAATGAATTCTTCAGGAAGGTATGGCAGATGCTTTTCTAAGAATACACTGCATGATAACACATAACACTCTTGCCAAAGGGGAAAGGCCAAAGATATATATTGCCCAGTTCATCTATCAAGGAGGCCTGATAAGAACATTATTGCATAGTCAGCTCATTCTTTTACTTCAAGGTTATTTTTTTCATTACCCATTTACACCAGAGTTTTTATCTAATTGGCTATGTTTAAATATTTTGGAGGGATGCTGAAATTAGAGAAATTAGGCTGAGATTCACTCCCCATCTCTTTTTATCTTCCTTTTTCTTTGGGGCTGTCAAGTTATGGTGGTCAGCAGCTGTTGTTTCTTGTTACACCCCCACTTACAAGGACTAGATAAAAGATGACAAACCTGGTCCTAAAGTGAGGATGACAACATCATAAATGTGAAGCATAAATATCATAGAATCATAGAATATTCTGAGCTGGAAGGGACCCATAAGGGTCATCAAAGTCCAACTCCTGGCCCTGTACAAGACAACCTCACACATCATACAACGTGCCTGAGAGCGTTGTCCAAATGCTTCTTGGAGGTGTGGGTGTATTTTAGGGAAAAAACTAACCGTGCTTTGAAGAGTTGAGGCCCACTCTTTAATGTAAAACATATGGTCTTCCTGGAAGGGGAGAAACTTGTAAGTTCCTTATAAAGCCTCAGGGTTCCAACCCCCAGACTTACAGGAACATCGGCTCAGAAAGCTTGCAAGAAAAGTTCCCTTTGCACTATTTCCCTCGGGCTAAATCTTGGTCTGTGTCTGTTAGTAAAACCAGTGGGTCCAAGGACACTCCTGTGAAAACCTCTCAGCCTCCAAAGCTGGGTGGCTGCATCCAGACTGCTTATCTGGAGCTGATACTGGAACATCCTCACTCCACAGGTGTGAGGCCCTTTGGTGAGAGCACTTGCTGGCTGCTCTGGGGTAAGGGCTGGCTGTCCCCCTGCCAGCACCATGAGCTGGTAACTAACACTTGATCTTTGAGTTTAAATACCTTACAACACTCAGGCATGGCTACTGGAGAATGGTATGGGGACAGACGGGGTATTCCTGGAGCCCAGAGCCATTCATTCCAGAAACAAGTATCTTGTGGCAAACACCCAAAGCAGCATCTGCTGTTCACAGAGACATGTAGCAGGGTTCCTCACATCTCCATCATTCCTATGGCTATTGCTGATCCAACAGGATTTGCCTTATAAACACAGGCAACTAGAGTGAAATTCTGGGCACCCTGAACTCCTTTTCTCTGACCTCCCTCTTGAGGTTCCCAACAAGCCCAGATTTGCCTCAGTCTTTGGAGAGTGAGCTCAGCCCTGCTTTAACCCCATCACATTCACTGGATACATCTGTCTGTTTCTGTAGCGAACTGTGTGTTTCTGGAAGACATTCCCCTGTTCAAATTAAGTATTTCTGGTATTTTTCACAGCCCCTCCTTCAGCCCTTTCTATCAGAGCAAATGTACCATTTTGCTAGAAAACTTTACTACAGCAGTCATTGCTTAGAGGGCCTTTGAGGTCAAAGCTGAGTAGACCTCAAGTGCCTCACCAGACAACTGTGCAGAAATAAATTTCAATTTCAAAGATTCATTCAATTCATTTATTCCCTGACACTGGTCACAAATGTGAGCCATATCACACTTGTGTGTCAAGCCATATCACAGACTACATGTTTAAGATTTAATTATCTTCACTATATATTAGATGTACTGTATACAGTGTGCTGGAGAGTCAAGACTCAGAAAGATTTAAACACAAACAAAATGTATGTGGTTGAGGAGAAAGCCTTGAGGAATTCTCCAGTCCTGTCCTGACTGTCAGGAGTGTTTTGTGCTAGGTAGTATTTTAGGACATGTTTTCAGGATCTGCTTTACCTGATCTCAGTCAGCATTGTCAAGAAAAGGCAGCACCATCCACACTGCTGCTCTGGCCTCCAGCTGCATCACCACTCTGTTGTGGTGGCACCTGGATTAATTTGGCAGTGGCATGAACAGGAGCAAAGAAAGGATTTTACTTGCACAGCTGCACAAAGGCTAATGCCGCTACAAGGGAGAGAGAGGCACTGGGCTACTCGGCTAGAGATTTGGAGGGACAGGGAATGATCCTGCCCATTCTGGTGGAAGTAGCTCTTCCATGGGGTTAGGCTCTCAGTGAAACCACACCCACAGGACAGGGACCCTTCCTTCTCTGTGTCATGAGACAATTCAGGCACTGTGCAGCGTCTTCTCACTTGGATCACAATAATTTATACAATAAAATCCCACCAGTTTGATCAATTAAAAGGCAGCGGTTTTGGCCTGCCTGAGGGAAATGATGAGGTGGGAGGATGATAGCTACTTTAGTTTAAGAGATAAGAGCTGAGACCTGGTAGTAGCACACACCTCACTGCAGGCCAGGTCTCCCTTGGCAGGGAAGGCTTAGTGCTGCCTCGTGTAAGATTGCTGTCACAAGAGGAATCTTTTAGCAGCTCAAAAGCAGCACCACAGTGCCTGCACTGAACGTGCGCCCACAATGTAACAGTAGAGGTGGCCCAGTTGGTTGGCAAACAGTGCTGCTCCCTGAGGAGAATTTCCTCTTGAAGGCTGACAATTGCCAATGCAAATTAGAGCTGCCTGCAGTTTTAAGAGTACAAGGACAAACTTTTTGTCACATCTTCACCAGAAATCAAGTCACATGAAACATGATTTGCCACTAAGACATGTTGAGTGTCTGGGCTTCACAATGTCCCTGAAATGAGTGCAAGCAACTCAGAGGATAAGGTGCCATCAGCTAAGCTCTGCTCCTGCCTGGTATTCAAGGACTGGAGGTCTTGGTGGCATTGGAATTAAAGAACTGATCTGTCCTTGATAACACAATACCTTAGCATCTGCCTTCCCTTTCCTGCTAAATGAATGCTGGTTGCTGTAGGCACATACTCTTGTAGAAAACTTCCAGCTATCAAGGGGAAAAAATGTTCAACAATGACACAGACAATTATGCTAGGCATTTAAACAGCTAGGAGCATACAAGCTAGATGTGGCCTTTATCATATTTGCTATTAAACTAGGTAACTGAGCAAAAGCCTTGAAGAACCTGTGGGCACTTAAGTGGATATAAATAACAGCAAATGCAAGTTAACTAAAAATGCAGTTAATCTCTGAAGTGCAGAGCAAATGGATTACCATGTACACAGTGTGCGGGTGGCTGCTGCCCATTTTAGTGCAAGGGGAAGGACCTGTGCTCAGCTGGGGCACCCAGGATACCACCCCGAGGCCCCACTGGCCCTATCCATGAGTAGGAAGTGCAAGAAAGAGAACATTTCTTGTGCAAATTGCAAGCAGCAATACTAAAGCAAGAGACAGGTGTGTTCCTCTTCAAGGTCAACTGAAAAGCTTGGCAGCATGAGGGTGAATGAGGCCAGGGTCCTGCTTCAGAAAGGCTGCTGGGGAGGGACTGACTGTGATTCACTTCAGGAGGGTGTTGGTTGACAATAAAGAGGAGGCTGGCAGCCTTTGCTTCCCACCGCGCTCACTGGTGCAGCGTTGGCAGTCACAGGGCACAGAGGGGAGGGAAATTAAGAGATCGGTGTGGCTGCAAAAGGAGGGGGAAATCAAAGCTTCTTCCTTTCCCTCCTCTGCTTCTCGTCCCTCAGTCCAAACTTGTGTGTCTCAGTTCTGTTGTGTTTCTTGGTGTTTGTTTTCCCTAGAGGTTCACCTGCAAGGACAGACCTCTGTGAAGAGAATCCCTCCTCCCTGTGCCAAAAAGAACTTCTGCTGTGCTAGAGATCCTGAGCAACATCAGGTGGCAGGCCAGGCCTGCTCTCCCTGCTCTCCCTGCCATCCCCGCCATCCCTGTATCGGCGCTACCTGGGGGTGCCAGGGGTGCCCCAGGGACAGGCGGCAGCTCCTTGTCCTTTCTGCTGACATTGTCAGAGTAGTAACAGGTTTTACAAGTAACTTCATGAACCAAGTCATGTAACCATTTCTGTCCTCTCAGCTGCATTTGCCTCACAGGATGGCAGCATTTGATATCTCAAAAGATAAAGAATATTTTGTTGTAAGCAAAAGAAAAGTACAGAAGATTGGTGGTAGTATGAGGGAGGGTGGAAATGAGCTCAAAACCATAGACAAGGCGAAAGTCTAAATAATCAGATGAGTGAGAAGGGTCATAGTGTACAAGTGAAGAGTCACTGAGTCACGTTTCAAGCTTGTACCATAAAATGATCTATAACTATTTCCCAGAAGGTGATTAGTTTGCATAATTTGGAAGTTTTATGAAGGGTGTTCATTGAAACTCAATGAATAATTATTTTTTTGTGTTTCACTAGCAAATTTGGAAAGTCAAGAGGACTCATTTCAGTCAGATCAAAAGGAAAAAATCATTTTTTTGTGAATTGAGATGTAAAACTAGTAATAATTTGGAGGCTTCAAAACAGACATGTAATCCTAAAAAAAAAATCAAGGCCTGATTTTGATTGTGGCTCTTTAAATATTGTTGAATATTTAAAAATAGAGGGATTGTCGAAAAAAATGATGCTTTGAAAGAAAAATAAAATAATTTAATTTGAAAAAAACTGTTGAGAATTATTCAATTTGAAATTCTGAATTTTTTTCCTTGATATTAAAGAATATGATTGTACTGGCCAAGATCCTGAAGCGTATAATCATCTCCTGTGCTAAACTTTTGGCTGCAGAAGTTTATTTCAAAAACAATAGCCCCATTCCAAGGCTTGACAGTATATCAGGCAAATCTAAATTTCTCAAGACTCCAGAGCTTCCATGTGTCTCCAGCTCCTCAATGGCCCAGCAACTTTAACAAAACACTGATCAGTCACTGGCAAGTCACAGACAGAAATTATAGCTACATCCTCTCCAGAGCCTGCATTTGCAGAGTTCAGTGCATTACGACTTACTACACAATCTACCATTAAATAGCTTGCAAATGAAATTACTCTGTTTCAGGATGCAGTATTAAAAGAACATCAAGAAAAATGCTCTTACAGAGCATTTGCAGTTAAACCCCTTCAAGGCAGGAATGGACAATGCTGTAGTACAGTAGCTGAAGGAATGGTAATGAAGGGAGACTGAGTCCTGCCTAACCTGTCCAGTCCAAAGCCCTTGGCACAGAGATACCAGGTATTTTCACTGAATCCGGACTCCTGGCAATAGCCCAACACAGGCTGATACATGAGGCACGTAGTATTGCAGCAACACCCCTTACGAGCAAAATTTGTTGATGTGCTTGGATCCTTAGAGTAATGAGAACCAGGCAGTCTGCTTTCTTCTTCTAAAAGACATCAGTTAGTTGCTGACATTTGGAACTCACAAAAAGTGGGTTAATACAATGGCCATTTAAATGAGCGAACATAGCAAAAAACCTTAGGAAGTGAAACTTTCTCAAGAAAGCTTTGCTTAACTGCAGTTGCTCTTGCTGAAAAAGGTTCCCTTCATCTTTTTCTCATTTCACCCCTTATTGGTTCTAGATAGAAAGAAGAAAAAAAATGTATTTTGCCAGTACGTAAGACACTGCTGGGTCTTTTTTTTTGCAAAAGAACTAATGATTTAAAAAAGAAAAATATTGTTGGGGACTTAAAGCAGTTTTATGAAAATAAGTACATGCATATTTTAAGAATAATTTCTTCAAAATTGTAAAATTCAATACATTTCTTCCTATTTTGCTTAGAGTTTGATTTTTATTGGACCCCATCCAACACATTTGTTTTCTGTGTATGTACCAGATATAATCTCACTGATATCAAAAAGAAGAATTCCCTAAGCGGAGTGTTACCCACAAGCCCATCCTCCTTTTTATATACCCTCTTACTGATTTTGCAGCCTTTTTTCATAATCTCTTTCCCCTCTAGGAATACATTTGCGAACTTCCTTGATTCTCCCCTTCATCCCTGGTACACAGGCCAACAAAACAGTTCACTTTCATACTTTCTAGTATGTTACCCCTGTGGCCAAAACATTAAGAATTCCTTTGGAGGATGGATTTGAATTTTACAATGTAGTTTTTCCAAACTGGGTTTTCAGGTATGATAGCGGGAGGAATCAGCTAGAGCTGTGAAGAAGCACTTAACTTGAATGCTCACTGCAGTCAGAGGCTTTATAGCAGGCATTAATCAGTGCTCAATTTAAATAACCAGGAGAGCAAGCTGGCCACACACGTTCAAGTTAATATCCCAAGAGTTGCTATGATGTGACTGTCTAAGAACATGAGAAAGATAAAGCTTGTAGGGAGTGCTAATGTCTGTCAGCAAAGAGGTAGAGTAAGAAGGAGCTCCTGAGCAGACCTTCTGAGCAGAGGCTTGTCAGCCACTTCAAACTGCACTTTGGCTAATGAAAGACTTCAGCCTCCCCTTGCACATCTGGTCTTGCAGACATTTCAGAGGTTTGTTCTTGTACTTAGCCCTGGTAGGCACTTATGCTCAGTCCGAGAAATATGGTTTCAAACACTTCATAAACTAGGGAAGACAAAGGGAGTTTGAGTTACCACTAATCCAAGAGTAAGGCTTTGTACATGAGATCAGATTCTGTGGTGAAGAGTGGGTGGAACAACAAATCCTGCAGCTAATACATTTTGGAAGGTATAGGACCTGCTTTTTGTTTGCTGACCTGATGGCAGCCATAAAGCCACTGTTTGGCTATAGTATCCCATTTGCAGAGACATCTGCCTTACGGAGTGACAATTTTTTTGCAACTGCTCTACTTCAAAACCAGAAAGAGTCTTGCAAAGTCTGGGATTTATTCTACAATCCTCTGCTAGAAATTCTGTATCTTTGTTTTCCAGAGCCCCCAGCCTATGATTTAATAACTATTCTAATGGCAACTCACAATCCTTGCATACATCACTATAAACTTTCAGTAACATATGGTGGCATGGACCAAAGGCAAACAGATTGAACATTAAAGTTCCTTACATCAGGGCATGAACCCTACAGATCTTAGACATAATTCCCAAGAACACATTCTTGTACAAGCCCTGAATAAACAATTTGTAATAAAGCCACTGTCCATTCTATGCCTTTTGTAAATAAAACTGCAAGGAAAGAGGCAAGGACAAGTTGTCTGAAACAGAAAGTCAAAGCAAGGAGGGACTCTGAAATGGTTCCTATCCCTCAGTGCTGTGTTTCCACAACCACTTGCTGTCATGCAAAATTTAGAGCATTATTGACAGGAATGGAGGTGGTGCATTATCTGGTCTTCACTAAAATGTTTTTTCATTCATCAGAGGCTTCTGGGCAGGTTTTGTCTGGGAATATATTTAGCTCAGCCTAACAGTGACATCTGAAAGCTAAAAAGCTACATATACCCTTCACTGATCCAGTCACTCATATTTCTGCCAAAACATCCTTTCCCCCCTTGGTATTCACATTTCCCTATCTCCATCTCATCACAAGCCCTCTGAGATTTCCATGTAGAAGCTGTTTCCCTAAGATATCCAAGGCTTGTGGTCTGTGTTCCCAAACTTTGTGTGCCCCTGGGAAAAGATGCATACTATGCTGTAGTTCTGAGATCTAGTCCCTGCAAAGGCAAATCAGACAAAATGTGGATGTGGTTGAATGTGACCAAACAAGAAGCCTTAGCTCATGACTCCTGTTCACTTTAACTGCTGAAACAATCTCTGCTGGCCTTGACAAATGTTGGCTCACTGCTGCATATCCCAAATGTTAGAGTATATCTGTCAGTTTGAACACCTTGTCATTCTCTTTCTGCCTGTCCAGTGACTTCCGCCTTCTGCGACACTACTGACTTCTCCCTTAACTTAATTTAATTTAATTTACTTTCATTTTATAGCTCATCCCATCCTAACTATCAGCTCACATCCACTCTTCAGAAATGGCCTCCAGACTTTGGCAAACAAAATCTTCATTACTCACTTGTCATTAATTCAAAGAAGTATTTTTGAATCTGCTCCATGCCCTTCCTTGGATGAACTTCACACTGTGAGCTTAGGAAAATGTCTGTTTTTGTCAGGTCTCCTGTCTTTGAAACACTTGGATTCTCTGTATGTCTACTGAGCTTGAGCACTATCTCCTTTATGTAAACTTCATTGAGTCCTTTGCTTTATAAAGGTTTAATTCTAGGTTTACCAGCAGTCCTGCTTTGATATTAATAGTCTGAAATACCATAATTTTCTTTCTTTTTTTTTTTTTTTTGGGGGGGGGGGGGAGGCTGTTTTTGTTTTTTTTTACATCAGTGAATTAATTAGCCCTGTGTAAACTGGAAGTAGGCCCTTAATTATGCTCCTCATCTGTACCCTTTAAAAATATTTCTTACCCATCTCATTTTTGATTAGAACACCATTTCTCACATGTTTTCAGCAAAACTTTGTGATTTATTCTTGTGTCCCTCACTAAATTCAAACTGCTGCACTTTCAGAGCCAGAGACTCAGAAATATGTCTATCTTTTGCTGTTTTTCCTTTTTTACAATGCTTTAAGAAATAAAGGAAAGTGGAAGTAAAACATTTCTCCAGTATTTCTCCAGTCATGGGGTACACTTAATGGCTTAATTTTAGACTTGGGGGGGTCCTTTGGTTCTTCTCTGCTTATTCATGAAAACAGACTAGCCTTCAATGTTTGCTTTGGGGTGCAGATATCTGCTCTATTCTCTGCTCAGTCCCAAGTGACTGGTCTAGAAACAACAAATATGTGGAGCTCTGCTTTGGAAAACTCCTTCCAGTAAAGGAAAGTCATTAAACATCTGCCAAGACATTTATGGTCTCTGTTAAAATTTGTCCTAAAATCTTTCTCTTGTCACAACCCCCTACAGGAAACTGGAGAAGAATAAGGAAATTGGTGTGTGAAGACCTTTTGCCTGTGTTGTTTCTAAGCCTTGCGTTTCCATTTCCTCTTGCTTCTGTCTGTCTCTCTTTCTATGCATCTCAGATCTTACATTTTGACTGTAAGCTGCATGGGGATGGGGTGGGGGCAGTACACTCACCCGGCCTGGCTGCTACAGGGACAGAGATGGCTTATGACAAATAACATGTAGCAAAGCCAGCCAGGTAAGGGCTAAAATGCAGACACTCAAGGCTAACTGAGAACTGGTAGCATGAAAAGTTGGGAAGAAATCTGCCCTCTGTGTTAGATAATTATAGATGCTGTGCATATCAGGAAAGCTTGGATATAATTAACTTTACAGAAGGGGAAACAAAGCCTAGCTTCCAGAAAAGAAATACCAACAACTGTATCACAAAGAAAAACGACACTCACACACCCACCCCGATCTCAGATCTTTTTGGACAATCTGCTGGTCATCAGAAGTGCACAAGAAGACCAACCCTGTGTGCCCTAAGAAGTAGCAGAAAGACAATTCCTCAGCTAGTGCTGGCCTCACCTCTTCTGAGGCTGGATTGAGGGCACAGGCTTAGGACTGGAGAGCAGCATTTAAAAAACCAGGTTAGAAGCTGAGAAAAGGCAATAATTCTGAGAGACTTAAAAAGCAGCAGTTTTGTGATGTGAATCATGGTTCTTTCAGGAACTAAGCCTGATCCCCCAAACTTGGTTATATCTAGGCCTTTACTTACACTAACCAGGTTTTAGTCCTTTAATGGTAATGAAACGGTATTTTTCCAGTCACTCTGTTATTTCCTTTTCTCTTTACCTCTTGTTTTGTACAAAAGATTTTTTCTTCAGCCATACCACTTAGAGGTCTGGATTTTTTTCAAGTGACAGTGCATTTCAAAACCCCACTAGGTTTGTGGCAAACTAACATGGTAAAAACGTGAACTGTTGAACATAATAAGACATGATCTCACATTTTGAGTTTAGCAAAATATCCTGAAACCAGATACTTATGCAAATTATAAGAATTTCTTCTCCCCGTTACATCTCAAGCAATTTACCAAGCAAGTTCCTGTCATAGAAGAAAAAAACATGGGCAGCATGAGACAGGCTTAAAAGTGTGAAAATAATTTTGTGAATAATAACATTTTGCAATGGGAATTCTGACAGAGTATCAGCAGGAAGGTTTGCCCTAACAAGTGTTAATGAAGAAAAGCAAATCACTAGAATGCAAGTGACTAACCCAAAATGAGAAAGAAACTTACATGAGAAACCTAGTTATTTAACTTCCTAGCAATCTGAGTAATCACAGTAGTGCAGTCCAGTGTAAAACTGCACGGCCCTCCCTCAGCTAAGTTCAAAGAGGTTGTGAAGCCCAAACCACTCCTAGGCTGAACCCTTTGTTTAAGGCTCTGCAGCTTAGCACTGCAAGGCCACCAGTCCTCTCCCCTGCTCTGACACTTTGCTATGGTAGCGTATGTGAAGTATAGAAGTTTCCTGTGACAAGAATTAATATCACCCCTACGAACAAAGAGCACTATAGTCTAAGTACGTGCATTAAAGGAAAGAGGAATACAATATTGATCTTTTGGAGCACAAAGCACAAACTTTTAGAAACAGGCTGAGGAATAACCTCACTTAAAGACCTGAATCTCAAAATCAAAATCAGGGCTCTTCTTTCAGCCATTCCCTTGCCCGGCCACTAGGCCATATGTAAGGTTCCATTTATGGGAAAGGATGAAAGACGAAGAGTTCCCAAGGTAAAACAGTCAGGGCCGGAAGATACCAGACTACACAGACAAGAAGGTGCAGTAACTAGGTAAGATACGTCCTGTGGCTGCAGCCCACAAAGCATGGCCTGTATTTTTCATATGATACATTCAGGGAAGGTGGGGCAAGCAGAAGTCCAGAGACTCTTGACCAGCTGAAGAGTAGTTAAATAAGGGACACAGAGGAGAGAAAAGTTGTCTCCAGTGATTCTTGTGGATTTTATTTTAGTGGAGAACTCATTCTGTTACCAATGCCTTGTTTCATGCTATAACTGAGCTGGGAAGGATGGGAACAGTGAAAGTGAGATCTTATTTAGAACAAGATTTCTTTTACTGCATTATCTATCTGCTATCTGCATACATTAACTCGAATCCAAAGTCAGATTAGGAGGGGTAGAAGGCATGGCAAGTTAATCTCTATCCACTGGAAGGCATAACCCAAGGCAGCCTGGGCTCACTTCAGGCTGCCCTATCTGCTAAGACAGAGACGACTTCAAGAGACTCCATAGGGAGACATGTTGTGCTTTACTTAGAAGAGCAATTATCATAACACAAGGCTTTTAAGGAGGGACGAGGGTAAAAAGGAAAAAGTTGTGGATCTGAAAAGGCACCCTGAGAACAAAACAGCCAGGAAACAAGATGAGTACCACTGGAAACAAAGCTTGCTAGAGCATCCTCAAACAAGAGAGAGAGGAGTGCCAGAGCACTGCCTCTCACTCTAGCAGTGCAAGATCCTGTGGATATGTGTGGCATGAGCACTGAGTTTTACATGGCAATCCTTTGCCAGTGCTTAGTGGCCAAGTGCACCATCAATTTGCAGTCTCAATCAATCATCAGGAGATGACACTATAGCTGATGAAGCTCAAATGCATCATTTGTTTAACTGCATGCAAAACTCAAGTCCAAAATATACAAAGGACGGATAATTTAGTTACTAGTCTGGATATGAAAATGTCAGGCATAACCTGGTAATTGCATGCCATAAATCTCACTGATATTCTGGTACATGATGTTGCAATAGCATTTATTTAATATTACATTTAATATTAAAATTGATTTAAGCTTGTCTAACCAGTAATACAGTATGTGCCTGTCTCATTATTAGGATGCAGTTTTTCATTTTCCCATAGTAGTATTTCTGTATTTATCATCAGTTCTGTTTTGAACGCTGGTTAAGATTAAAATGACTGTGAATCTGTCATTACAAACAAATATTGCATACCTAGGTATGGAAGCAGTAAACTTATTTATATCATTAGGTATTTATGTAAATTCAAGACAAAGTATTTATCCTGGATCTTTGGACTGGGCAGGCTAGTGTTCAAGAGCTAATGCTGTTAGTTCTTCTAGGTCACAGTGCAAAAACAGGTCTTTGCAATCTACTAGATCTACATATACAAATGATGAAGCACCTTCTGAAAGAATTTCTCAAAGAGCGGGTAAAAAAAGAATGCTGACCTTCAGGATAACTGAAGTGAACCCTCATTTTTATGGAAGTCTTTAGGCAATGATTCATGGATATGACAGCCTATCACATAAAAAAGCAAAACAATTTTCAGAGCTTACATGACTTTTAAAAGGCCAATGAATAAAAACTGTTTCACTGAGATTTGAAATGATGCAGTTGCTCTAAGCAGAGATAGCAATAATCAAAGCTCCTGCAGTGTTTTTCATCTGTTGATGTCAAGGTAGTTTGGCAGTAAAGTCTGTAGGTAGCAAAGTTCTGCACAGATGTGGAAGTCATTAGCTATAAACCTAGATAATTTTTTCTTGGAAACAGTAAAGCTTAAAGAGGCTGGGTTATGATTCAAGTCACATTGCTGATACAAAAAGATGAAGTAATTGCAAGGGTAATCAGTATTTTGAAGGGGGTACCAATTTTTAAACCTCAAAAGCACTAACATTAAAGCAAGCAAAGAAATTGGGGGTGGAGGCAAGTCCTCCATAAAAAAGCTAGCTTGCAGTGATTCACTGTGCCACATTAGGCAGAAGTACGGTTCCCTGCATGTTGTCCTGGTAGGAAATACCTGATGATTGCTAAAATATTAAGGGCTATGATTCTGCAAGCTGGCACCACCAAAGGGCCTGAACTGCACTAATAATGATTACCTTTCCTCCCACAATTCTTAAAGCAGAATGGACGGCAGTTTCAGATTGAATATATATTTTCCATCTGCTGAATAGTTGTTTTTGTTCATGCTGTTTGAGGTTAACTGTGCACGTACTAATCAAACCCACTACTTCCTTTCTCGTAAAACCAAAACAAAGCTTCATACTACTTTCAGGTACAGCATCTGGGATCAAAGCTATATATACACACTGGCTCTGTGTGGGTTCAAACATTTCGAAGATTCAGTATCCTGAAAGGTGTCACCCTTTTTTCCAGTCCTGAGAGTTCCAGTTTGTCTTAAAGTCTGAAGGCATCAGACACCTTCAGCCCCTTCAGCATCTGTCCCAGCACAGGAATGCTCTCAATATTGGTCACCGTGGGCTTTCTCTGCACAGCCACTGCCATTGCTGAAGGTGGGTAGATGAAGGAGTCAAGGTATCTGGGGGTGTCGACTTGTTTTCAGTTTCATGTCCTTGCAGGAGACAGACTTGGTACAACAGGGAGAGGAAGGTGACATAGGACTGATGGGAGTGAGGTCTTGGGGCACTGCAAGGTGTCTGGAAAACCAGACACAGACTTCAGAGCAGTACTACCTGTAGGGACACTGGGCAACATTCAGAGTAGCTCAAGAAGGAAGAAAAGAGCTTGAAAAACTAGGCCTTGCAAGTGAAGTTGTGACAGCTGATAACATGGGTATAGAGGTTTGAATGGATGGAGAAACTCTACTCTTCATCTGTAATTCTTGCAGTGCAGAACTGAAGAAGATAAGCCCTGCCCCAAAATGTACTGATATAAAACGAGATTGAAAAAATAATACTGAGTCTTCACAGCTTACTAGAGCAAAAGACAGTGCCTTCCCATCATGTGTCAGTATAGAATATGAAAGTTGCAAAAGGCTGTCAGTGGGGTTGTACATGGCACAGTAATTTCCCCTTAAGATTTTTTTTGCAGTCTGTTTATCAGGCTTTGCTGTGTGCTGCTATATTGGCTTGGGGTATATATTGTTGCTATACTGTGGCTTGGGAGTAGCTACTTAAAAATAAGGAGAAAAAAGATCAGAAACAAAAATATGCAAACATATTTTCTATTCAGTTTTACTGTTACCTTAATAGTTCTGTTCCATGTTCCATATAGGATGTCAACTTTTTTGCTCCTAAATGTAAACATGTTTATTTCTACCAGGCAGAAATTGTGGTTGAAAAGCCTGATTTTAAATTTCAAATTTCAGCCTTACCATCTATAGTCTATTTTTTTTTTGGTTTCTTATGTATGTTAAAAAGTTTGTGTTGAGGGAAACTGAAGCATGCAGGTCATTCATTGCTCGACTAAGTGGGCCAAATAACCTAGGCAACAAGTAATTGCTGAGATTTATAATATCATTTTTAGTAATGCAGTGCTAATGTGAATTGTGGTCTTTGAATCCTTTCTTTGAAAGCAGCATTTCTAGGAATGCCTCGTGGATAATAGGAGGTGGCAGGACTCCCTTCCTACTGTGTAGGTTTAAAGTAAATGACAGGGGATCCTTTTTTGACAGTTCACTTACCATCACGCTCTTTACTTCCTTACAGTAATGGAAGTGACTCAGCCAGCAATGGTGCTGGCCAACAGGCAAGGAGTTGCCAGCTTGATGTGCAAATACAAGAACATTGGGAATGCAAAGGAAATTCGAGTGACTTTGCTTAAACAGACTGGTGACCAGTCCACAGAAATTTGTGCTTCATCGTACACCACGGAGTTTAAAACGTTCTTTGTGGAAGAGGTCATTCAGTGCCATGTTACCCCCGGCCAAAACAACGTGACCCTCACCCTGGCTGGCCTGCAAGCAAATGACACCGGGCTTTACGTTTGCAAGATGGAGCGGATGTACCCCCCACCCTATTTTATGAACAAGGGAAATGGGACACATCTCTATGTCATTGGTAAGCCAAGCAGGTTTACAGTACTGTGATATTTCCAAGTTAAGGGAGCTGCTATTAAATCTCAAAGGTCTTCAGAGTTCTGTTTGTAAGAAGTGTGGGCGAATACTGGTTTGAGTGCTGAAAATCTTGATTAGCTCTTATTTCTTTCAGGTCTCCCTGCACACACCCAAAGCAAGCATAGTCATAGCCATGCAATGTATTTAGCAGCTTAGGGATGTTTGATATCATAAAGCAACACCATGCAGTGTACATGTATGTCTAGGCCGTTAGATACAGACGTGCAAAACTAACAGAGTAAGGTGTATACGCTCTTCTACAGATAAAGACTGTTTTCATTGGAGCTTGAGTGGGCAGTGACTCAGAGCTCAGCTCTGGTGGTATCCTGGGATAGCACATGCTAGAGAAAAGCAGTGTAGAGGCTGATTTACTGACTCTAGGGCCATCCTTATGAGGCTCGTGTGTGACATGACTTGTGTGATATCATATGTTTTAGATCCAGAACCTTGTCCAGACACTGCCATATATCTCTGGGTATTAGGAGCTACTGCCTCAGGATTTTTTCTTTACAGTATCATCATCTCAGCCGTTCTTGCAGGCAAAGCGGTAAGTCCCACCAACTCAGCCTTCTTCTGTTAATAATACCCCTTTGTCTGATGAGGAAAAGGAGAAAGAAATGGGAACAGGGAAGGACACTGGGAAGAAACCCAGTGGCGTGCTCCATTTCCCTAGTGCAATGTTATTACATTAATGCAAAATAAGAGAACTTGCTGGAGCTGCCACTTATATGTGTTTATGGCTCATTTGTGTTGCCAGTGTACTAGAAAGCAGCCAGCTTCCATCAGCTGGATTGAGCCTTGGCTTAGGTCTGGATGCTTAAAACCAGGCAGAGTCCTGGATGCATCTGGGATTGAAGGCAACAGTCTTCATGTGTACTCTGATTTCACCGATGATTCACACAAAATCCCAGGATTTGGTTTTTCCTTTACTCACCATTCACCTCTGCAAAGCAAATTTAAACAGGCTTCTCCTTGGATAGGGGAAGCGTAACTTAAAGCGTTTTTAATTTCACCGCTAGAAATGTCTGCACAAAAGCATGCGAAATGTAAGCCTGCGTTGCCTTTTCCCGTGGGGGTCTGCAGTACTCATAGTCTGTTAGAAATGAAACTGAGCTTGCAACCCAAAAATATCTCTGTCCCGTATTTTTCAATCAGTCCTTGTCCCTGGAAGTTAAATGAAGTCGTCTAGTGTGAACGCTCCCAGCTTTGAACCAACACTGAACTCTGAAGCAGGAGCACCTTCAAAGGGCTAAATTAATGGCAGGGTTTTTTTTTTTTTTTTTAATATAAATAGCCCTTGTTCATCCTGATCCTCCCTCAAATGGTCTCAACAGATCTTCTATAAAGAGGCAGAGAAAGGTGTCTAGAATACATTCTACTCAGTAAAGGAAGAACATCCATCCGTTTCTCTAAAATGTGCTGGTCAATGTTTATGCTGTGATCGCTTGTTGATTTTACTTTTCTTCCCATATTTTACAGATAAAGAGAAGACGATGTCTCACTACCGGAGTGTATGTGAAAATGCCTTCTGAGAAGCTAGAGAAAAAAGTGATTCCATTCCACATCACCGTTAACTGTAACAAGGAAAGAGAGAAACCGTTTCCTAGCTGGGATGGAGAATCTGCTAATTCATTTCAGTTAAAGAAATAAAATTAATTGTCTTTTACAGAAGGTGTACAGGAAGGTGAGAGCATATTCTTTGTAACTTCTATGGTTTGGAGGAGAATAAACAGTAAATGCATTTGTATTTGAAGATTAACCCTGTCACATAGAAATGGCTACATTAGGCCATTGACTTTTTTGAGATGTATTGTACCAATATGTAATATATACGCGTGTATAGCATTAAGAGCTATTGCTGTTGCAGTTGAGCATCTTACTGTCAAATTTCATCATACCTACTGATCAACTGAAATCCAAACACTATTATGACAGAGGCTTGTGTGTCATTGCAAGGCTGACCCACAAGTCTGGGGGGCAGAGGTAGGAGAGCACACTAATGTACAAAGGAATGTTGACTTTTTTCCTGCATTGATATTTATTGGTTCCATTTCTGGCATTAGTGCTCTGCACTTCCACAGAGGCCTCCCCGTAGGCTGGCACTGATGACACTGCTGCTCTAGAAGCCTGATCTCAGCTCCCTTCAGTGGCGTTGTGTCCCAGAAGTGCTGTGATGGAGCTGACTGATGGTGTCTGAGCCAGCGCTGACAGTTTGGTTGGAGAAAAGGCTCCAGCAAGAGCCATCTTAGGCTGTGCTGGGAGAATCTTCCACATCTGCTGGGGCCTTGTGTTTTATAAATGCTAAATTAGCATCTATCCAAAAGGCAGAAGTATGTTGCTGTGTTTATTGAAGTCTATTTTCCATGAAAATACTGACAGTGTATAATCTTGTTTATTAGTTATGTACCATTCAATAAAAACCTTGAAGCTTTGCCCAAATTCAAGTTCATTTCTTGTTCACCTTTCTCAGAAGAAACAGGAAGTGGCTACATGTTAGAAAGCAGTGAAGACAGTATGAACCTTTCCTCTCTGACCCTGTGTTATGCCCTTCAGAGACAGCCTGTGTGCTCATGCCAACACTTCCATTCTCAGCTCTCCTCCTCCGCCGGCCTCCATTGCAATCTGCCAATTCTTCTATTTTTCTGGTTACAGCTGCTGTGATGTGCTTCAGAGACACTACCAATCAGGTTTTCACTTCCAGCAGTTACAGTTACAGAGGGTAGCTGTAATGCCTTTGACAGCACCTCCTGTACATGTTTGAACAAAAAACTTGTCCTAGTTTCAAATCCTGTTTTCTTTGCACCACTCTGACACTCTCACTCACTAAATGCTAGTCAACACACAAAGCTGCTGAAGATTAAAAAATTTCAATTCTCAGCTACTATCTACTAATTTGATTCTTTGCAATCAAAATTTCACCTTGCAACCCAAAACACTGGCAGCATGTGTCTCTGCTTCACAGCTGTGAATCCATCTTGGCTGCACATCTGTGAAGCCAAAGCCCAGAGCCCTTTATTCCACGTTCTTGCAGTGGCAGCAGCCCCCAGAACACCAAATCTCATAGCTCTTTTAGTCTGCTTTCCCTCTCTTGCCCATTCATCTGGCACTACTTCAACTGTGCAAGACACATTCACATTCTCAACTTGCCAGTGTTTGCAGGTGCTAACTGCTCTCTCAGTGTTGAGATACAAGTGTGCTGCATTAAGTAAAAGTAGCATCTGATGACATATCCTTTTTTTGAAGGTGTTTTAGTATTCTGACATTAGTCTGGTGTTTTTCCCTAATTTTTCACTACCCAATGTTTTGGGGATAAAAAATAGTAAAAGATCACACATCTATTGTCACTACATGAATAATTATCCAGGGCAATTTTTTCCACCACAGCAAGCAGTGAATCATGTGACTCCTAATCAGGAATCAATTGTTTCTCTTTCCTTTCCTTGGCAATTCCTCTGTACTGGGACGAAGAACTTACTTTTCTTAAGCAACCTAAAAGCAGTTCAAGTACATTGTTTTCTAAGTTTATCCCTCCTGGGTGAAGAGATGCTTTGGATCTGTATCCACAACCTCATGACATCTGGCCACAGCTGGCGGTGAATCTGTGCCACCATAGAGCCTGTGTATATTCCAATTCACCTCCACTTCTGGCCACTAAGCTGACCATAAGTAGGCTTTCTGCACCCACCAGGACAATTTCCTCTTGGTACACCTACATTTCCTTGAGACATTCAGCCTGTAACAACCAGTGAGGAATTCTGCCATAAATAGTGAAGGTTATGGGAGAGCTGAACAGAAACAGTAATCTCACATATGATAATAGCAATATTTTGCGTTTGTCTCCTGCACTTAAATAATTCTTGGCATGATGTTTATTATCTTATTAGAAATCACTTTGCCCAAATTCTCTGTTTGTTCTGAGCTTCTCTTCATCCTCAGTGGTTACTTTTTCCAGCCTTCTCCTGTTTCTGCAGTGCTTAATTCTTTGGCTTTCCTTACCACTGTAGGAACCTTTTCTGAGCTAAATGTTATATAATGCTTTATCACTTTTTGTTCTAAGCCAGGTTCCCCTTTTGAACTTTCTGGCAGGGTAGTAGGTGCACTCGAATCAGCAGATGTAGCAATGAAGACCAAAGTGAGATTTCAGTTCAGATTTTATTGACAATTATATTCTCGTCATTTATATCTGGCACTACAGAGATGATATTTATACCTACTTCCATAGGGTCCATACAGCAGCCAGTTCTGATGAGGGCAGAGCCCAGACCTCATGGAATTTCCGTTGTCCTGTGATGCCCTCCAGAACCTCGAGGTCTATGCTTTCCCCTGATACTTGGAGAGCATCTTTTACTATCAGCACCCCAAAAAATTTTACATATACAAGTCAAATATAGTGTTTTGTCAGATCATAGCAGTACCAAAATGAAAGGTGCAAACGCAAGGTCAGTGTACATCCCAGAAAATGCAATAAAGAGGAGATCATGCCTCTTTCTGGGAAAAATGTGCAAAGCAAAAATGAAAGGATTTGGCCTCAGAACTCTGCTCATTAGAATAGGGAGTTTTAAAACACAACAGAGTATCATACCTGGACAGCCAAATTATGAGACCATACTGCTTGGTGAGGTTCAGGAAGAGTCTCTTTTGATGTGCTCTTCACCGCTTTAGGAGATCTGTCAGCCTGTTTGTGAAACAGAGAGCGTGAGTTTCTGGCTGGATGAGTGGGAATTCACAGGTATACTTGTCTGCATCAAAGACAACGGCATATGCATACACCACTCCCAGGCCCCAATATTCTACCTTCATTTTCATCCACTTCTTTATCTGAACTATTTTTTGCCTTGTCATTTCCAATTATCAGATTCCTATCTGATACCCAAAAACATATGACAGAAGTTTCCCACACAGCTGCTCTATGAGTAGGCACTGAGTAGTCTATCACTTTAGGATTAGAGATTCCCTACTCTTTGAAGGAATACATGGATCTGAACTCACTACTCAGTCAGGACTTGAGGTCTGTAGGGAAAGTTCATTAATTCTGTTTTCTACAGATACTTAACAAATTAAAAATAAAAATTATCAAGGACTCCTAGGCTATGGAAGAGCAGATATTTTTGACCTTTTGCTATCCTTCCTAACCTCCTGACTTTTGCTCAAGACTCCCTCGGGCCTAATTTCTTGTTTTCCAATAACCAATGTTTGCATTGGCCAGGTAACTCCTAATGGGTTTGATACAATTCCTGTCTTCAGTACTGATTTCGAGCTTTGCAGGTCCAAAGTGAGTACGTGTGTGAGGGGCTGAGGTGAGGTTTGTAAAGTACCTTGGAAGGTAAGATACAGCAGGCTTCTTCCTTTCACTAGACAAAAGCTATTGCTGGGGAGTGAGTTCTGAAAAATAAATCAGAAAATGCATGATTTTGCCTGTGACAGGAACAATCTGAACCATGACTGAAGAACTCTACCTCTAGAAGAGGCATAAACAGGAATCACATGAGGTATCCAAGAGTTATAACATGAAATCCAAAACAAAGCAGGCTGGTGTATAGCAGATGGATTTATGCATTACTGAAGCCAGTTTATTGTTGACATTTGCAAACTGCATTCTTGCTTGAACATGTTAAAATTATTTCAAGCTAGCTTCTATCACAGCTAAGTAGTGGGGCCTCTGCACATAACAGTTATTGATAAAAGATCTTAGAAACTGTGGGAAGGGGGACGTGAAAAAATTGCCTCTGAAGTCAGTTTAAAAATGTTTGCTGTTTACTAGAGGGACAGAGCAAGGAAGAGTTTAGGTAAGGGACAAAACTTCACTGGGAATCATTAGTAATTGCAGCTGAGGTAACATGGCAGATGTTTCCATGAACTAAGAGATTGTTACCTACTCAAAATTTCACTATTCTTTCCTTTCTTGACTTTTCAAATGTAATTTTCTTTCTACTTCTATAGCAAGCTGTCTTAATCACAGTCAGGTTTTTATACTGTAATGAACATTTTTTAGTGGTTATGAAGTTACAGTTGAACAAAAAGTTCTCAGTTTCTTCACTGATGTCTTTTCTTCTTCATTCTTTTCTGACTGTTGTTTTTAAAGAGTAGTACTTTAAAATGTTCAGTTTGATCTGCTTCATTCAGCAAAAAGCAAAACCTTGCTTTTAGGGAAAATGGAATTCCTCACATAATTATACGATTCCAGTAGATGGTACTTGTAAATGACCACATCCCGTAACAGCACAGGCAATACAGCTGGGGAAACTTGAAACACTGGGTCACGTCTGGTTGGACGATGCTGTGCTGTGGGTGGGATTTACTGACATCGGTGCTCTAGCCTGTGATGCAGGAGCTTGTATGGAAAGCTGGCACAAGCAGCAGGGTGCTCTGTTCTTCCCAGACAGATCAGTGCCTAGAATGTAGGTTTTCTGTGGGAAACGAATGCTAAAGTTTGGGCCAAGACTGCCACTGACATGAAAAATATAAGATTGCTGTTTTTATATAAATAAAAATATATACACTGAGCAAATACTCCATGTTTCTTTCAAACTAGAAACTCAGTAACCAGACCCCAAAGACTCTTACTGTTCAGTATACACAGGAAATAGATGAATACTGCTCTACATTAAATGGGTTGTTGCTAACTTACTACACCTTAGTCTTGTTTTTAGCATTTCTCCTTGGGAATTTGTAGCTTCCTTGAACTAGTGATGAAAGGGACCAGCAGAAGTACTGCTTACTTTTGTGCAAACTAGAGTTTTCCCTCTGCACACTAGAAAACATGAGAGGATTGATTTGTACTAACTTCCACAGTACTTAGTGCTGGGCACTTGCAACATCATCAACTGTAAGAAATATTTCAATATCCTCCCTCCCTGCGAAAATTCTCATTAGAAGCTGGGTCTCTGTTGTCCTTCAGATGAACTCCAGATACCTCTTTCTACCTGCTGGTGTGTGGGGAAAGCTGAGGTGTCTGAAGCTCTGTAGAAGCTTTGATAAGGCTTCTTTTCATCTTGCATGCTTTCAGAGCTGGCCTTCGTACCTGCTAGACAGAGCAGCTAGTTCTTGCTATTGTCATCTTTCTACTTTGTTTGAAGCCAAACAAATAGGTGATTAAAAATAGGCCTTCTCTTCTCCTGTGCTACAAAGGGTCTTGGGTGGTACTATGGTCTAACTGATTTGCATCATACAGATTAAAAATGTATATGGAATGAGCTAGATAAAAATGGTAAAAATACTTAGTGGTGGGGAAACAAGTATCAAAAATAATCCACATTTGAAACTGTCACAAAATGTGGTATGTTAGCAGTACTTAATCAAGATCAGAAAGCAAAACAGTTCATTTCTCTGTAAGTTATCAAATCCTTCTGGTAAGTGACACTTTGGAAACATTCAACAGCTTCGTAACTGGCTGACTTCATGTTTTATATGCATGAAAGATGGCTAGAACAGCAGTAATCAGCAGAATAAGCTGGTTTCATAGTTGAGCTCGGGTGAGGTGTTAGATCGTGTGGGTAGCGTTTATAAAAGCTTTCTCACTTTTAATTCTGTAGCAAAGATGATTGTCTGCTTCACAAATTAATAATATTTTCCTTTCTCTCATAATGCCAAACTAATTCATTATATCGTATTTTATTACATGACTATTTGTCTAGTCTTCTTTTTATAGGACTCTCTCACTAAGATGAAACATTTCTTAAGCTCTTTTCCCTCTTCATCTCTCTGAAATAATATAGTATCATTATTATAATCTTACCAATAGGTTCCAAACTCCTGTTATTCCTCCTCTCTTATGTAAGCCACAGGCACATATCTGGTGTAAAAATTCTTCACATTAATGTCATCATTTATACTGCAATTTTCAGAAAAACTTGCATTACTGTTTACCATGTTTTTACTTCATATTTTATGACTAAAAAAGACCAGGCTTCCATATACATTATTAAATACAGCAATTACTTTACTGTCACCGGTCATAAGGAAGGTGTGGTTCTGTCAAGGGAGTCAACAGAGATGCTTCACTTGTGCTTCAGATGCCTCAGTCAGAAATAGGCCTTAAGCAGGTGCTTTATGGTTCCTGGAAGGAGGGCAGTCCCTGTGCTGAGTGTGTGCATGCGTTTCCTTGGTTTGTTTTGCAATGCTGGATGCTCCATAGGAGCTGATCGCTCATGTCTCATCCAACAGCATCCAACATCCGTGAACTCGAAGGGGATGCAGGCTGCCTTACCCAGGGGGTGGATGACTTGCAGGAGGGTTACAACCTGCACAGCACTGATGGAAGTCAGGCGGGAGGAAGTGAGAGTCAGCCTCTCTGCACAGCATGACTGGCACCTCCAAATGTGGCACCTTTTGAAAAGGCTCTCCCTCAAAAAGTTGATTTAGATTCAGCAACATGGATGCTCTTGGTTTACTTTTCAGTATGCAGAACATGAAACACTTGGCACCTAATCTGCTCAAGACACACGAAGTACTCGAATTTAACAACCTCTTCCACTCACAGTAAAGATGTCAATATTTATTCTGGCAAATTTTTGTGTATTGAAAGATTGTGGGGAAAAAAAGAAATTTGTTCGTATTTTTATATCTAATACTTGGACTTCTCTGAAATAGTGTTTAACTTTAAAATTTAACCATATCAAATTTATAACAAAAACCCTCTTTTTGCCAAACATAAAATTATTTTTTCTCAACTTTCTAGTCAAAATTTTCAATTTTCAAGTTTAGGCAGTGAATTTAAAAATACTTATTCTCATAAGTCTAGTCTTTGTAGAACAGAAATTATGGATGTGTTAAACCTGTAAAGAAAAAAGATATTGAAGCTTAAATATCACAAAATCCAGATGAGGACAAATGTAGCAAAAACTATTGTATTGATCTTTCTTTCTCACCTTACAATGAAACCAGAAGTGTTCTGTGTTGTTTGTGACATTTGAGTGGCTAATGAAGGTCCAATTACTTCTCAATAACTAGTCAGTCTTCTTTCCTCCAAGCTCAAGTCCTTGTTATGACAAACAGAACTTTAGGTGCTGCCAGTTGGACCTACCTGGGTCTTCCTAAGTTCCTTTTAACTTAATCCTTTCTTTACATGATTTAATTGCTGTGGAGGCCAGTTTATGGATTAAAAGCATTGGCACGTGCAGCAAACTAATCAGATTCACACTAAAAGTTTCTTCACATGGCTTTAAGCTCATGATTAAGTCACAAAATCTTACTCATCATGCAATAGTAACAACAGGGTAAAGTTTAGTGAAATATTTAGGTGTAGCAGAAAGCTGTCCCTGCAACAGAACTGGAAGAAGAGAAGCTGGAAATAGCCTGTTGCATGTGAAGCAGGTAACATGGGAAAGTAAATTTAGGATTTAAATCTATTAAACATATACAATGAAACATAGTAATATAAAAATATGCTTATGAAATATGCATAACTCTATATTGAGTATGCCTGGAAGCTTCCCTTGCTACCTAAACCTACACTCTATTATAAAAAAATCTCTTGACAAAACCTGTCACTTTTTCAGCAATACGTTGTCCTGACTCTATTCTGAAGTAAAACCTAAAAATTGTCAAAAAATCAAAGTGATGCCAGTTTCTGTGTAGTTGCTAGAAAATATTTCCATTTTTTGCTGAAGTGCTGCTTTCAGTCTTTTCAGCATGAAACTGATGCATTGATGATACGTGATAGCTAGAGGTACCTTGGCCCTTTTGTAATAAAATGTTTAAAAAGAATACCCCAGCAAAAATTCAAATCAAGAGATTTTACAAGTTCTGCAGAGTCCTCTTTAGTTCCTGCCCTAATTTCTTCACTCTAGGTATGTATGAGTACAAGGCTGCCACTTTCCAGTGGGGGTGAGTTGATACAATTAGTCACCTTCACTTAACTAGAATTGTCCAGAAAGCTCATACAGAGAGTGCTCATCTATTGAAAAAGCCTCTGTGCATGTGTGCGTGAATGCAGCAACAAAACCACGCATGCCAAAACTTTCCTTGGGTCAAATTAACGCTTGGTGTTCAGCACCAGAGACAGGAAGGAGAAGAGCCACTTCCCCAAAGGCTGTGGTACTGCTGGGAAGTGAGACACACAGGCTGCTGCTGCCCGATCCGACATCAAAGGCAGGAGCATGCCTGGAGCACTGACTACCCTCACTGTCTGCATTTCCAGTGGAAAACTTTGAAGGCTGGCAGGCCTTCTTGATTTCTGCTGATAATCTGTGAAAGATGGCAATTTTGTGCTGATACAGATTGGGAAATTCTTATCTTGAAACTTTGCAAGTCTAATAACAAACGTACTGATTTTTTTGTTTGTTGCATTAAAGTCCTTGGAGATTTCTAAAGAGCGTATGCCATTACCAACACTGTCCTGTTACAGCGTGGATCAGCAGCAGATTTAGTAACGAGTACTGAGAATCTACATCTTGCAACAGAACTAGGAATCACTGCTTTCAACAATTTTCAGACACTTAAACATCCTTTACCCGGTAGATTTTTATGACAGAAGGAACAGGTTGTGTAAAGTTCAAAACCAGTAAGCACCATTCTTTTGTATGCAAGAAAGATCTCTGATCTGAAAAATTCATCAGTAACTCTTATCAACGATTTAGGTGCTGCCACCTACCAAGAATTAGTATTTTGAATCTGTTTCTGGTTGGAGCTTTATCTGTGCTGCTAATACTGTGTTTAGTTTTTCTTTTTCCTTTCCAAGTCACACTCATACTGCAGTCATGCATCTTATTTGTACTGGTTGTAAGCAGTTAATCATGAGGTATTATAGCTCATCTTGTTGAAACTGGCAAACTACGTAGCAGGCTGTGCTCTTGGCTCCCAGCTCTGCTGCAGTCACTGTTAACTCACTGGGAATACCAAAAGACACTCGGTTCTGCCGATGCCTAACAGAAGAGCACAGCAGCAGTAACTCTTTAGTTCATATGTGGTAACATTATTTGCAATAATCAGGAAGAGTACAATATCAATGAATACTAATAAAATAGGACCTGTTCTACAGTGTCTGTAGGCATCATTCAAGACCAGACAGAGCAGGCAGGAAAAAAATAGGTGGGAATGATGCTAAAAGACACAGCGGCAGCTGTCCACTTCCCAGCAGTGCCCAAGAGCAGATGGCAGAGAAGAGTATACAACCAGTGAAAGCAAGCTATGAAACCTCCCTAAAATACTGTTCCAGCCCTCCTTCACCAGCAGCTCAGGAACTTCACAGGGCAGTGTCTTTGTCTTCAATAGCCTCAAGGGATCTCTCTTCCATGAACTTATGCTGAAGTTCACCTTCCATGAACTTACACTTTTTGAAGTCCTGTGGACTTTTGAGTTCACATAAACAAGGATGATCAGCTGTTCTGTATTACAGAAAAAATGGAAGAACTCAAAGCAACACAAATAGCCTTGAAAAACAGTGGGTAAACCTAGATACACTAAAGGGGATCTTTGGGGTAGTTTTCAAAGTTTGGAAAAAATGAAATGTTTCTTTTCATAGTGGAAAGCCAGTTATGTTTCCATATCAACTAGAACAATTTGTACCTGTCTGATATAAAGCTAATAATAAAATCACCACTTTCTTCTCTGTAACCACTAGCACTAATCACCTACTTATGAAAATGTAACTAGAAGGAAAGATGCAAATGGCCAAATTAATTTTTCCCCTTTAACTATTTTTCTTCTTGAAGCAAAAGAAGCACCGAAACAGTCCGTCATTCAAAAACTACAGAGCCTTCACTGATGTCACTAGAAAACACAGTGTAACCACAGAACCACACAACCCAATGAGAAGTAGAGTGGTGTGACTGGCTTATGGCTTACTCCTTTTTTTTTTTTTTTAAACAGCTTTTTTCTTACCTAGCAGGGAAGGGGAAAAACCAATGGCTTGTGGAGGTACATTCCTAAATCAATACAACATGAATCCATGATCTTCTAACTACACAATCCTATATTTGTTGATTGCATGTGCAGCAAGACAACCAGTGTAAAAAGTAACACATTTGTACCCTCACCATCATACTGTGAACACCAACAAAACAGCGCTTACAGATTCCTGGGTCACAACAAGCAGCCCCTAACATCAGGCTGAGCTGAGTCTTAAAAAGGAACTGGGATAACCAAGAGGAACACAGTCACATCCAACAGCACCTTTGACGAGTTATGCAGCAGCAGCTGAGGGCCACTTTTGTCAAAGGGAGCCTAGTTCAGCTAAAAAAACAAGCATCAGCTGTGAGGCTGACCTCTGTGGTATGTACTGAACACATCTTCACTGCCCATGACTTTGCAAGGGCCATACTTGCCTCTGCTGCTGACACAGTACAGCAGGCAGACAAGGGATAAAGGATTCTAGCAACCAAACACGGCAGGCAACAAGAAGAGATGACTTTGAACTAAAGAAAGATGGGACACATGCATGTGACTTTTCAGTGGCCACCTGAAACAACGTAATAAGCAGTTGATCTATACACAGATCTACAGACAGAAAACTGAGATTTATCACACCATATTTTCCAGGGCTATCTATTTGATGAGACACAGCTCCATTCCTGTCCAGGCAGCAAACCACAGCAGCTTCCAGCCAGAAGGGGATTCCTGAGGAATTCTGCAGTTAGGTTTGGGAACAGTGCTATCATTAGCCCCAGATGCTAATGTAACATTAATATTTAGCAGCAGTATCCACACAGTGAGAACGGAGAAACACCAACTTCCACCTTTTCTGAAAGTCATCTAAATTCATGAGAGTATAAATGTAAAGGCTGTACCAGGTGAGAATAAAAAATAAAAAGTCAGAGGTCAAGTATCTTGCCTCACAGATAAGTATCCAACAGCGGGTGCTTAGTGAAGGATGTAACATGAGGAAAAACATATGGTAATGCTATCGTGAAAGACTCTAATAACCTACAAAAATTTTCAGGTTGAAGGCTTGTCTGGTTCTGACGAGGAGACAGAAAATCCAGGATCCTGTAGTATCCATAGGAGCAGTACGGACACCTCTCTTCCCGCCAGCTTCACTGTGCTGCAGCTGCTTGACTTCTCTGGATATGGGTGTGCTCTGCTGTGGTTCAGTCAGGATCACATGAGGCTACAGACCCAAATGAAGCAGCAGAGTGGTGAGGACAACAAAAGCCCCCTAAGCAAACATTCACTTTTAATGACCAGTAACCACAGAGCAGAGATCAAAGAGACCCAGCGTGTAAAGCTTGCTCTTTTCAGTCAGTCATGGGCAAGCAGGGAACTGCTCATTCCTATACACTGTGTATACATCTGCCCGGACCAACTTCTTAGTAGCTGGGAACAGCTTAGACTGAGCAGAGCGCACTGAGGTTTTATTCTGAGCACAAGGGTGGATTAGCTACTGGGGAGCTTGCCTGAATGTAACTTGATACTCCCTGCATTCAGGCTGACACTGTGATCCCGTTAGAGCTGGTTTGGATAGTTCACCCTAAACTGTACTGAGAGTGCACGAGGGACACAGAGCACCTTATCAAGATGTGAACCTGGCAGCTGCAGAGCTCGTTCTTTTTGTTCCACTGCTCTGTTTCCCAGGAGCAGAGAGGTGCATGGCAGCTGGGAACTTCAGTGAGGAAATCTGGAGCCTTTACATGACAAAGGCCAATTCACCAGACTACCCTATGGTGATCTGCAGTGTGATTACTGTGGTTAAAGTCATGTTTTATAGTAGTCATTTCAATCACATGTTCTCTAGAGGATATAGATATCTGATTTCTCCTTCATTGTCACTCTAATTATTACTGCAAATTCTTTTTTGTATGGTGACAGCATCCAAGCTAGCTGCAAGAAGTGTGCATTGACCCCTCCCTTACAGTGAGATCCTGAAGCACACTAAAGGCTTTAAGGCTCTGCTTCACTGGGTTAAAAGTGTTCTGCGAAAAACAGCAAACACATCAGAAAGGTTTATAGCCGGCTCCCATCCTCTTGCAGGAGAGAATTTGCTCCCGGGTTTAAAGTAAACTCAGTTACTCTGAGGGGCAGCAGGCTCTGCTGAGTTCTGTCTGACCTCGGGAGAGTTCCTCCTTCACTTTTCACTATAGCACCCCTGAGACCGCATCAGCCACACACCTGTAGTGGTTCCCTGAGAAGTGACTTCTATTCAAACTCCATTACCTCTTGGTCTTTCCCAGCCTACTGAAAGGATTGTTTTTACAGCTTGTTCTTTCTCATCAAATTAGCAAGAACAGAAGAATAATGTTCAAACACCTACAAAAAAGACCAACCCCCCCTCTCGGCTATGACACTTTCAAAGCCTCCTGAGCCCTAAGAAACCTGCTCCGTCCCTCCAAGCTCAGGCATTGGCGACACTGACATTGCACTGCTCTCTGCCGTGCGGTTTCAGAATTTCTTTCTGNCCGCGCGGCCGCAGCGCCGCAGCGCCGCCCGCGGCCGGGGGACACGGGGCTCGCCGCCTTCGGGGCTCCGCTGCAGAGCCGGGGTGCGCGGTCAGCCGGGGCTACACGGCTTTCGGCCACGGGTCAGCAATGCTGCTCCCCCCGTTTCACAGCGGCCAGGTGAGCTCAGCCTGAAAGGCAGCTCTTGGAAACCTCTCCTGCAGAAGGGGAAACAAATCCTTCACCAGTCCCTTGCGGCAGGAGGCCGGGGCTGACACAGCACTGCCGGGTACCCACGTTTGAGTGTCNATTGTTTTTACAGCTTGTTCTTTCTCATCAAATTAGCAAGAACAGAAGAATAATGTTCAAACACCTACAAAAAAGACCAACCCCCCCTCTCGGCTATGACACTTTCAAAGCCTCCTGAGCCCTAAGAAACCTGCTCCGTCCCTCCAAGCTCAGGCATTGGCGACACTGACATTGCACTGCTCTCTGCAGTGCGGTTTCAGAATTTCTTTCTGATTAAAAAAACAAAACAAACAAACAAACAAAAAAAACCAAACAAAAACACCAAACCCCTTTAAACATAAAGCCACGTGCACGTGAAGAGACTCGTGTGGGATTCTAGGAAACCACAGAGAGCAGTCGTACCTTCGCGAGGGCCGACCTGGGGCCCTGCAGGGTGACCCCGAAGGTCTGCACTGCAAACCAGGAATTCGGCAGTGCCGANGTGCGCGGTCAGCCGGGGCTACACGGCTTTCGGCCACGGGTCAGCAATGCTGCTCCCCCCGTTTCACAGCGGCCAGGTGAGCTCAGCCTGAAAGGCAGCTCTTGGAAACCTCTCCTGCAGAAGGGGAAACAAATCCTTCACCAGTCCCTTGCGGCAGGAGCCCGGGGCTGACACAGCACTGCAGGGTACCCAGCTTTGGTTGTCTTTGCTCTGGCGCTCATCAGAGGAGTGCGGCTGAACAGAACGAGGGATCTCACCTTTGCAAGTGGGAGTACTGCCTGCCATAGCCTTGGCCTGCATGTAAAAAGCACTTTGTTCCCAAGGCAATAACCTGCGAGATTCTGAATGACAGACAGAAAATAGAGGAGACTTAGTTACATACTTGTGATTTCATTGTTTTTACCCCTCCAAATCCACCAAGGCCTGAGCTGTCTAAGCCTAGCTCCAGTTAACCACTGACAACAATAGTGAAGCCTGGCTTGGAGACACTTGAGAGACAGGGTTTCCAAAGCAGTTTAAGTCAGCTGGGAAAAGCATGCGTGTGTCCTCAGCCACTTCGGTGTTTCTGGAAGTCCAAGATAGGGTTGTGCTGCTTCACCTATCCTTGCAATTTTCAGCATAACTTTTCATTTATCTCTTATCTCAATTTTGGTGACTGTGTCTGTTGGAGAAAGTTTCTCTTTGTCACACTGTCAAGGCAGTGGTAGCAAGAGTTTACCTTTAAAAGTAATTACAGCAATGCTGAGGTAAAAACCACACCACAAACCCCAAGCATCACCACAGAATGTGGCTCTTTCCATCCTAACTCCTCAAAGGCAGCTGACCAGATAACCACATAATAGGAGTCCCCACCCTACTGCAAACTTCGAAAGAGTTGGGGTGTGAAAATATTACAGAACGTGTATAATTTGTCACTGTCACTCGTAGAATAACTTCCATGGTCACCCAGCTCATCGGCATGTATCTGTCATGCACTGCTCCCCCTAGTGCCAGACAGTAATCTGGGTCTCCAGGTTTGCACTTCGCTTGGGTTTTAACTATTTGCCATCCGTTCTGAAAGACCTGCTTTCCAAACCTAGATGTAAGGGGCCCTGTAACAAAGTCGCACACAGCAGCATGTTGGCCATAGGGAACTGCAATGGCGTCAGAAGATACACTCCTCCTGGAACACTGCCCATGAACACAGGCCATCTACAACACTTGTATTTTCCTAAATACCTCCTGCACGTTCAGGCACATGCCAATGAAAAGTACCTACTGCTCACAGTCCTCTTGCTAGTACAACTTGAGGGGCAGGAACACGGTCATTACCTTTGTTGTTGGTGTTGTTGAAGACAGTAAACCTTCCCCAGCCAGCCCGTAGGTCTGCAGCCCACGCCACCAGGGCATGCACGTGAGCTTCACTGGGCCCTTTCTATCTGCACCCCACATCCTGAAGAGGTGTTCGGTACCTCTTTTAGGTAACTGTGCTGCAGGAGGGACAGGGCTGGACACACAGAGGCAGAGAAGTTCCTAAGATCAGATGGAGACAGTCTTTTCCTGGGTGGCTCTCAATTGCCTTGAGTCAGCCAGTCCAAAACATTAGTACCAGGATCTGAAGCGGCATTTAGAATCATAGAACAGTTTGGGTTGGAAGGGACCTTTAAACACCATCTAGTCCAGCCCCCCAACAATAACCAGGGAAATCTTCAACTAGGTCAGATTTTTTCTAGAGATGGGGCATCTACTGCCTCTCTGGGCAACCTATTTAGACTTGACTGAATTTCCTTAGCATCTCTTGACTGAATTTATAGGTCAATGCCCTTGCAAGCCTTAGAGCTGGGATAAACTTCCTAACATACTTTAAAAAATTTCTTTTAGGAAACTCAGTGACAATTAAATAATCTCAAGTATCATCCAAAGAAAAAATAAAACCAAAACCTAAAAAGCAGCTATTAATGGGGTAATTGAGCTTGTATCAAGAAGCAAAGCTGCACATAATCCCACCGCAATGGGGACTGTCTCATTAGATCTGCTCTGCAGGGAGGTGTTTGCCTGGATGCTGAGCTGGCTGAGCTGAGCCCCAGTAGCCTCCAGTGGCACATTGATGGAGAGAATATTACAGCATGCCCACAGGCCTCAGGGAGAGACCAGACCCATATATCAGCAAAGGAGGCATCAGAACAAATGAGGGAGCACATGAGCTGTGTTTCAGCTGAAATCTCTACACCCTGAATGACTGGAGCTTGTTTACACACCTAATGGAGAGTGATGCAGATGGGAAGTGGGATTTAAAGCCATCACAGAACCTTAAAAATAGCACAGTGAAAGTCATTGTTCCCCCTCTCAATTAGGCAGACAGGAAATGGAAATGCATGAGTATAGAGGCTTTCTGCTCCAGCCCTGAGGGAATGACCTAGAGTCATGAGAATATAGGCCAGGTATTGAAGCAAAGAATGAGAAGCAGCAGGAGACAATAGAA
The DNA here is from genome assembly GCA_013400655.1 of Mystacornis crossleyi. Taxonomy (NCBI): domain Eukaryota; kingdom Metazoa; phylum Chordata; class Aves; order Passeriformes; family Timaliidae; genus Mystacornis; species Mystacornis crossleyi. The sequence continues at coordinate 23,013 of VYZQ01062410.1, read as the reverse complement.
TATAATTTGTGTGGAGACACTGTAGCAGGCTCTGTGGAAAGAATTGCAAAACATTCTATGGAGAGAATATTTTATATTGCTGTGGGCAACTGCTCATCCATGAGGAGATGTGAGAAACTGCTGGTGGGATGGAATAAGAGCCTTCGTTGCACCTTGGTTTCACAGTGGACCATGCAGTATCATTTTGCTAACATGGACATTGTTTTGAGTGATAACAGTAAGTATGTGATTAAATAGAGCAAAGAAAAATATACATCATGCACACAGGGAAAATCTTTGCTGCGTCCTTGGGGAAACTGCAAAAGTGTTGTTTTCCAAGTTACTTGGAGTGAGAAGGGAAAAGCACTGAAGACTGTGTAGTAGAGAACACTGGTGTATGGTTCAGGGCATAAGCAAGCACATTTCTCTTTGGAACTGGGTATATGACTGAATGCATTTTTAAAGGCACGAAAATTCATATAAGAATTTTCCAGTTTGTAAACAGTCAGAAGCAAGATGATAGGAAAAAAAGGAGATTATCACTATAGGGTAGCATTCAGGGTAGGACATGAAGAAACAATAGGGCATGGGGTGAAGGAGAAGCTGCATTCCAGACAGGAGTTGTTGCACATGGTGAAGGGAAGCTACTGCTTGAGGAGCAGGATAGTCAGGGACTGGGGGACAGTCAGGTTGGAGGAGGAAAGAAGTCAGCTCTGAGAGGCGTATGTAGATGGGAGAGTGAAAAACAAGACACAGAGAAGAGAAATGAGTGAGGATGGAAAAAGGAAACACGTGTTTGTAAGCAAAAATAGTTACGGTCGTGGGAAGCCTGTGGAAACAGACTACTTGTTCCAGGTGTTTAACCGTAACCAACTGTAGTATTTAGAAGAAACACTGCTAAATTGCAGTAACAATATCTTTGTAAAGTAGGTAAGCACTGACAGGGGAGCAAGGCAAAGATGGAAAGACTGAAAGGTAGTGGAGGAATCTTGGTCGGTGTGGGACTAGAAGGTGAGCATCCCTCACACTGAGTGCAGAGCTAGACTTTGTGTCTCTTCACTTGTGAGTATACACTGTGAGTGCCCCAGGCTCTGCTGGCTCATCATCAAATACACCTGAAATCACTGTTCAGACCAAACTTCAGAGTGCTGCCAAATGTACCCCAAAGTGTTCTCTGGGTTCAACCTTTTTGAACTAAAGGGATCAGTGTATTCTAGCCATCCCAAGTGCCAGGAAGCAGAAAAGGAGAAGATGTAACTGTAGACTTGAAGCTATAATTATAGCAAAGAGAGAGGACTTGACATATACAAACTGGACAGTGAGACTTTCTTCAATTGTTGTAGTGAGATATATCACTGTATACCAGCCAAGCTATGCTGGTAGCTATTCTTCCCCCAAAAGTGAAATAGATGTGTATTAATCATCTCTGCATTGCTGTAACTGATACAGTCAAAGGGAGGGAGGGAAGGAATGAGTTGCGCCAAAATAACTATATTGGTTAAAAAAAAAATCCTCTCTAACAAAATTACTTTCCTAACAAAATGTTTAAATTTTTAAGAAAGACAACAAATTTTGGAACCCTAACAATACTGATTTGTTTTAAAGCTTGTTTTCATAAAAAAATAGCTAAAGCTTTGCGCATTGGAGTGCATTCCCTACATTCTTATTGGCCTTCCCAGTCAGTGATAGGCTTTGTAGGGACTCAGTCCCTGGTGTGTTGTCACCATGCTCTCCCAAAGATGTGCGTAGGGGTACTTGACACATGATTTTCTTCCACCCTTAATTCTGTAGCAGCAGCAGCTCTTTTTACTATAAGCTTTTCTGGGGACCACTCTTAAGTTTATTTGGGGGGCAGTAAAGGTCAAGTCCCAGGAGAGGGTTGCTCTGTTCTTTCAGAACTTCCCATTAGTTTTTATGGGGGATGGAAAAGATGATCCTACCTGGACCCTCAGTAGATCCCAACATGGTTCATAACTTCATAGGCAAAGCTGAGGAGTCAGAGGTATGTTTTGTAGGTTTATCATTGTTTGAATCTCCATATACTTTTGGGCTTTAGAATTAAAAGCACACTGCAGAAACTTTCTCTACTTAGAGTTATTTAATTTTGGTCCCAGAGACTTGAGCTGAAAATTTAGATCTGTCTTGACTCAGATTTAGCTCTGACTGTAATTTTTAAAAAGGCATAGATTTGCAGGGCTTTGAAAAGATTTGAAGAAAGTAAAACTCTGCCAATGTCCGTTTGAACAGATCTTTAGCAGTAATAGTGAAAGAAATGAAATCACTTTTTGAAGAAGAGTAAACCAGTGGGAGGATTTATTCACACAGTATAAAGTAGGAGTGAATCTGTAACACAGTCCTGTTATTTACCAATTATTTGACCACTACAAGGACTCAGCCCTGGCAGTGTCTGTCACTAGGCACCACTAGCGGTCCTTTATGTCTTCTCTTTGTGCAATCAGAAATGTGAACGGCATCTAATATATTAAACATGATTTAGAAGCTGTTTTTCTTGCATACTTTCTGCACTAAAATTATTAGTATTATAAACATAAATAAGCAGCCAGGATTAAATGGTTGCAGAACATGTTACAAAGGATCCTAAAACATTCCCAGAATAAAGATGGGTAACAGGCCAGAGTACAGTGTGCTGCACAAAGGCAAGGAAGAGGGAAGGAGTGAGTCTTTTGACCTAAGGCCCTAGGGCACTGCGTCAGATCTCCTCTCACAGAGCCACATGGAGTTGCTACTGAAACCTGAGTCAAAACAAGGCTGATCTCCAGGATGGAAGTCACATTGGAGTGGATCTTTTAGACATCACAGGGCCAAAGGGATCTTTCTGCAATTTGGCAATATTCTTCCTATGAATTTCAGGACCAGGACACATGAGAGACTCCTACCCCATTAAGGAATGGTTTCCACATAGAGCAAGACCATTTGTTACGTAAAACCAGTTGAAACTGGTGGGGAGAAACCAGGTTGCCTCTTACAAATATGCATGTACTGTCAGTTAATACTAATTGCTGACCATGGGCCATCTGCAGGAGTCTGCTGTAGATGACTGCAGCCTCTCTCACGATAGCCCTTACCAGAAACAGTCTTTGCAAAGTGAATATCAAAAGTGATGTCAGAAAATCCTCATCCTCCTGTCTGTGACAGCAAACCATTAGATAGGAAAAAAAATACAGCATTAAACCTCATAGATATGTGCAACAGCTAGTGCTGACACAGCTATAATGTAGTCAAGGGATAAATGTTAAGTTAACAAGTCATTCTGATTGTTACAATTTTCCCCAGAGCCCACAAACCACTTCCTTTTCTGCCCATGTGTTCTTCCCCATCTTCACAGCAGACAGAAGCCTGATGCCTCTGTCTCAGGCAGGCATGAAGGCAGTCGCTGTAACTTTCTGCGTCCTCTGCTTTCAGTTTGAAGCCCTGTACGGTGAGTAACATTTTGGATTATTCTCTGTGCAGTAGGTGTCTCTATAGAACATAACTTAGCTAATGATGGGAGACAGTAAATGAGGCATGACAGCAAGAGGTTGGAGGAATAAAGGTAATGGAGGGTAACAGCTGCAAAAAGACTGCTCTCAACTTCCATATCACTAGAGTTGGTGGGAAGAGAATTCTTGCCAGCATAGGGCATTTGCTCCGAAGCTAAAAAGTACAAGTTTTCATTGTTTATGTTCTTTAGCTCATCTGCTCGGTGTTACCCTTTAGCTATTAAGATTGTAGTGTTCCAGCCAGCTTCCCTTGCTGGATATAAGATCTCATGGCCGCATGACAGTGAATAATAAAGAGAAAACAAGTTATAAATATTAAACTTGCTCACGTTTGGGCAGGGAATTTTTACACAAGGGAAAATGTATATGGCACGGAAAAGTAGATGAGATTATTTTGGTGCAGGCTTGAAAGACAGACTTAAGAGGAAGCATGGCATTCCTGTGCTGTGTTTGAGAAGGTGCACAGTGACAGCACCAATCTTGGTCCAGCCATAAACGTGGATGTAGATTTAACAAGGTTCAGTGTTTTATCCCAGCTATGCAAAGTAAAATATCACAGCTTTATCTGTAACCTCTCTGAAACCCACCTATTAATGGGTCAGGATGGAAATACAGATAGTAACTAATTTAAAAGAGTCTTTTCTTCCATACCTATTCTGTCCAAGGATTTGGTATGATGCATCATATAAGTAAGATCTGAGATTTAGTGTGCACAGTTACTCAAACCCATCTAAATGTGCTCCTTCGAAGTTCATGCCAAGGGCTATTAAATGTTTTCTTTTTTTTCCATACAGAAGATAAGCTTTCCTATCAATAAAAACTAGTTTTCAGCTCTTTAGGTAATGCAGATACCTTTCTGAAGGCTAACTAATATATGGATAGTATACTGACTTTTCAGAGAGAATGAAAAGACGGGGAAATCACAGGAAAGAGTAATTGTAATCAGTATCTCTAAAGGGAGTTCTCCTTGAAAAGTTGTTCTTAAATCTACCAACAAAAAATCCTTTCAGTTTGGTTCCATACTTCTCACCTAGTCAATTTAGCACAAATACCTGACTGGCATGCTTTTACACACGGCTGAAGCTATCTAGAAGGCCCTTCCTTGTGGGAAGAAATAAACTTTAATTTTAAGGGTGCAAATAATCATGCCATCTGATAGCACCATTTCTCCCTTCTTTCTCCCTTCCTTCAAATATGGAGGATAGGATTTGGGCAGGGGACTGGGGAAAGGAGATGACAAGAGAAAGAGACTGCCTGTTAGAAGAAATGGTATCTCTCATGTTTTTTGTTGTACAGGGTTCTCAGCATAACTCGTGACCTCTGGCTGTAAATAGGTCACAGGAGGTTATATATATGTGTGCATGTGTGCATTATGATTTGATAACCCAACTGTGATAAAGAAATTGTTCATAAGAGCAGGGAGCCTCTCTGTTGCCTGCAGAGAAACACGGGCAGTGGGATTTTGGCGTACAGAGCTGTAGGTAGGATTCCCTAGCACTTGAGGCCCTTGCTATGAAACATTGCACATGAGCTTTAGCACACCAACATTTGCAAAATGTTATCATTCCTCACCCACGTATCTCCTGTTGTCAATACAGGAGGAAACCATGGTAATTTCTTAGAAGGGCTTCTGAAATATTATCAACACNAAACAACACACTTTCCATTGTCCTCAGTATCCAAGCACACTACCATAGAAACTCCCAAACTTCTGCCAAAAGTCTTTCCTGCTGCACTGAAGATGAAATTGAGATGGAAATGTACATGACTGTAAATACACTTATACCCAAATGTACACGCACGCACACACTCTTTCAGAGTTGAACATAAGATGTAACATTCATGCACATGTTAATCTCTTAGATTTATATC
>VYZQ01062408.1:9895-44172 GCA_013400655.1 Mystacornis crossleyi | reverse complement strand
AAAAAAAAAAAAAAAGAGTTCAGTAGCACAAGAAAGATCCTTCTTAACCCTCTTTTTGTGTGCTTTGGAGTAAGGGAAAAGAATGAATATTAAAACAACAGCAGAATCACATTAAAAATGAAATATATAAATTTGTTGGTGCTTTTTTATATTATATTCTATTTATTCAAAACAACTTTTTAAAGAGAAGTGTTAAGCCACTGTAAATACTAGCTCTGAGTTTATTGTAATTATCAACTCTGTCATTTATCTGAGTGAGATTTAACTCATAGAATTCACCTCTCCAATTCATGGATTTTCAAAGACGTTATTTGGCTTTTTATATCAGCAATAATAATCCTAAAAGCAAAGATTATACCATTAGTGAATTAACTTTTTCATAGCACATAATGGAGAAAAATTCTGCGGAGAAAAATTCTGCAGAGAAAAATATGGCAATATCACTAATCTTAGAAAACATTTGTTTTCAAGGTGGGAAAATAGACATTACAGGTAAAAAACAACCATCCTTTGAAATTACTCTAAATAGTTTTATCGTATAAGTAGATTGATAAGAAATAGAAAAGAAACTAGGTATTCTGTTAAAATCAGATGGGAAAACCTAAGGAAAATGGCAATAAATGCAGTTTTCTGAGCTTGAAAAACCTATGCCAGTTCATTTTCATGAAATTCACATGGAATCAAAGGTTTTAAGAGACAAATTAATGCATTTGGACTTACTGGACACACAGTAATGCTTTGCTCCCATTGACTCATGCTCAGACTTTCTTCCAGTGTTGTGCATTTCTTCATCACCATGTCCCAACCACAATAAGGGTCTTGAGATCCAATGCATGCACTGTGGATGAAAACCAATCAGGTAACTGGGACATTTATCTTCATTTGTACTGACCAAAGATCTCTAAATAACTATGTAGCATCTCTTCATATATCATAGGCAGATAGTGAAATTGATCCCTGTTGACAGTGAAATTACCAAAAACAGAGGAAAAATGAATTTGAATGCCTACACAAAGCTAGGATTTCTTTTAAGTGCATAGCTGAATTTCTGTCTGCATGCATGGTATGTTGTCTAGACTGACTGTTGTACTAATTACCAGAGAATTACAGAAATTCATAAAAAGGGTATATTGTCTGCTCCAAGTAAAAATTTCAGGAGTTACAGTTCTTAATCTTTTCTGTCAGTTTTGGAATTATAGAAATCATCCTTGTCAGAAATCAGAGGACAATGTCTGCTCTTTGAAAATTAATTAGAAAACCTTCTGAACTATTTTCTTCACTGGTATAAAATCTCTGGAAGGAAGTTCAAAGGGGCACTGGTACTGCCATCACACCTCTTTCATATCACTTGCTGCCCTCAACACTCTCTCTTAATGGCACATGAGCAGGAAAAGAAAAGGATTAGAGAGAATCTACTGGATGGTGGTCCAGTTTCATACATACTCTGAAAGACCCACTGTACAAAACTAAAAGTTATTTTCTCTAATAAATAGCAGGTTTCTCTTACTAAAGATTCATAAGAAAGGAGATGTAACTCCCATTACTGTGAAGCACAATATAATTGGTTTAACACTTGTAAGAATACCTACAAATTACACATAAAAATAATGCATTCAAACATTTTGTCTAGGCTGTAAAAAATGTTAGACTGATCATTTTTGTTCAACTCAAATCCACGGACATTATCATTCTCTCTTTAGTTATCTGTTCCCATCACATCTGTTGACTAAGGGCCACAGAGATGATTAAGCAACTGGAGCATCTCTCCAGTGAGGAGAGGCTGAGAGAGCTGGGAGAGCTCTTTAGCCTAGAGAAGAGAAGGCTCAGAGAGGATCTCATGAATATGTACAAAACCCTTAAGGGAGCATGCAAAGAAGAGGATCCAGGGTCGTCAGTGGTGCCCAGTGACAGGACCAGACACAGTGGACACAAACTTAAATGCAGGAGGTTTCAACATTAGGAGACACTGTTACAGTGAGGGTGACTGAGCACTGGCACAGATAGCCCAGAGGGCTTCTGCAGTCTCCTTCCTTGAAGATATTCAAAAGCCACCCAGACTTGGCCCTGGACAACTGGTTCTGGGAAGCCCAGCAAGCACTGGACCAGATGACCATCAGAGACCCCTGCAAACCTCAAATGTTCTGTGATTCTGTCCTAACTAATATTTATGTGTTTTATTGATATTTCTATTTTTCTCTGGCATTCCTTGTGTACTTCCATGTTAACACTTGACCAAAGCAGACTTACTAATTCCCTGGAATGTTATTCCAAAATACCATAAATTACAAATTTCAAAGAATTCTCTTCCACATTACACTTGGCAATGTGGATTGCCAGTACGATGTGGGAGCATAGTTCTCATCTGCAAAATGGGCACAATGTAAGAGGCATAACAGTGAAAACTCCGTGGGTACCCCTAATCAGGATTCCAGTTCAAAGATAAAGCTTTTGGTTTAGGGAATTCACTGCCCAGAAGAGAGTTCCCACTGATGGTTCTTGCAGCTGTGAGCACTTAGCAATTTTGTAACTCAGGCTACGTGTTTCCATTTAATTATCTAGAAAGTGATAAGGAACATTAATGCAAATTATGGAAAGTTTTAAGTGTCTTGGTCTTCCAGTGTTTGCAAGACATGATGTTCAGTGTTCTCCTTCTCAATATCTCTGCTAAAGCATGTGTTTTATGAGAAAAGAATACAAAATCAAATTAAAGGCTGACATAATGTGCAACTGACGGTGTTAGCAGTGATAACACTGAAATGAGAACTTGTTCCTTAAAGCAGAAGTGCTCACTTTTCTAACTTCAAAGTGTTAATATTTATAAATGCAGTTATTACGCTTTAGAAACTTATTATTAAAACCAAAAGTATTTAAAGTCAGTATCCTTTCATTTAGAACCATACCCCTCTTTCGCAGGAGTAAGCTGATCCTTCTCCCACTCTACTCTTAGACGCTGTTTCCTCTTTTGCTTTTGTTTTCATTTTACCTTCCATTCAAGCAAATCAAAACGACTTGCACCTTTCCTTACAAGTGACTCTCCCTCAGAAGTTTTAAGTAAGGTGTTATATTTTCACTGTCCTTACAATTTTCCGGTATCAGAACAGATCCTAGCTTCATGGTGGGAAAAAAAAAAAAAAAAGTTCTTGTACTGCTAGGACAAAGTACATTTTATCACTCTGTGAGCACTGAACGGGGTCATTTCAGTAGCTGACCAGGTTTGGAGTGCTCTGCAGCAAGGTAAAATGAGGTGAATCTTTTCAGAATTTAGTTAAGAAGATCCACTGAGCAAATGAAAACTATGATTTTAAGAAGTGAATAACTCAGCTAACCTCATGCAGATGACAAAGAGGATAACTTCCTCCACAAATGAGAGGTATTACCATTCTTCAATAATTTTCTTCTTTACACTACAATACAGAAATTTATCCTCTAAACATATGAACTATTATAAACAAAGCAACAAGAAATTTTGTCAGAGAAATATTCCTCACATGAGAAATTCTAGTTTTGCTGGGTTTTTTTTACTAAGATGCAAATTCATTGTCCCAGTCATTACAATATCTAAGTCTCATACTGTAAAATGTTTAATTTTTTAAATCTTATATTCATACAGAAAAAAACCCAAAAACTAAAAAACTGTAGTTCAGTACCATCAACCTCATTCAGTTCATGGTGTCAGACATATTCATGAAATGTGGCAGGACCCGGCTTAAATAGCTGCCCTGTTCTCAGATATTGGAACAACAGTTCATTTCTGTTCTCCACCCTGCCTCACATCTGAGAGGGTTTGCTTATTTATTTTTTTCAGATCACCAATATCTCTGAAAAAGTGGATATACTTTCTTTAAAATTAAAAGAAGGGATGTAATATGAAGGTAAGTTTTTATTCTTACTGCCTAATTATATCACCTTTTAAAACCATTTTCTTTCCTTTGAGGGATGATTCCTTTGAGTTAATGTGTGAGTAACAACAGCTAATTATTTTTATCTACTATGCCTAGATAAAACAAACAAAGAAACAGATAACAAAAGAAGTTAACAGATAAAAAACCTGATAGAATAAAGCTTGTAAGTATGAAAATATCAGAACCTGTATCTGAAATTTGAAATTTAACAGAACTATTCTTAACTCACAATTTTGTGTCCTTAGGAAAATTTCATACTGTTTTAACTCTTTTTTAATGAATCTCTCTCCCAAGAGACAGCAGTAAGAGGAACAGCTTCTATGTTGTCATGGGTTAGCACAGCTTGAAGTTTTAGTTAAGGAAAAAGAAAATATTCCACCAGCCAAGGAAGTGAAGCTTGCTGCAAAGAGCTGCTGTAACTTCCTTCAGAACTTGATAGAAGCAATTGACTGATTTGAATACTGACAGCTCTATTAAGCCACTCAGAAACTGGCTGCGCCTCTGTAAAGACATCATTTAAAGACAGACAAGGCGGGAATCTCTCTCTTGTTTTTGCAGTGTTGGCACAGGTAACTGAGGGCCCGCTCAGCCCAATGGGCTGGGCCAGCCTGGAGGGGCCCAATGGGCCCTGCCTATGCGAACATGTGGGGCCGGCCCAGGCCACGACCCTGCTCCATCTCAGCCTGATGAGGACCTGCGGCCCCTCTCAGCTCAGCTTAGCAAGATCCCAGGCGCTCCTACTCCGTGCTGGCTGGGCCTGGCCCCCTCGGCCCTGCAGGGCTGGGCCATGGTCCGTGGCTCTGTGCAGGTCGAGATGGCCTCCCCCACCACCCTTCAGTCCAGCCATGGAGATGAAACTTTCCACCGAGACCAGCTCTGGCCGCTGCTTGGCAGAAACAGATAAGCTCCAGCTGCAAGGGCACAGGAAGATTAACCCCTCCAGTGCTGTAAGTTCCTTCTTCAGAGAGATGAAACCTGCAAACACCAACCAAAGGCAAGGCACATGAAAGGCAAAGGCACATGAATAGACACCATGATTAGTGACACCTAAGTCAGTGAAGAAGAAAGAGTTGAAGCCCAGAGAGAAGAGATAGAGGAGATGCTAGTAAGCTGGAATTCTTTTGTAAAGCTATGGTAATGGATTATGATTAATACTAGAGACTCCCTTGTAATTTCATGATAAGCATAGGGGGAAGAGCTTTCAGCTGTAGTCATGAGCAAAAATGCCTGTGTTGAAATGGGTAGATGCTGAAGTAGCTGTGGTCCACTGAGAAGCCTGAAAAGAGAGAGAGAGTTAGTGATCAGGTAAAGACCCTTTGCTCCCAGGGAAGAAGAAGAAAACCTCTGTTCCTAGAGATGAAGATGATCCTACAGATAGATGAAGAGAACCTTGGCTCTGGAACTACTCATCCTTAAACTTGTACCCCATTAGCTATGAGTGAACCCTTGAAAACAGTTGTGGAGAAAGCTGTATATCGGGAGAAGGGACTCACACATGCCAACAGAAAACCATCCCGGGCAGCTGTTGTGCTGTGACATTGAGGCCATGAGAAGACTGTTTCTTGTGGAAAAGCTCCATAGCATGGACAAAAGAGACTCCTCTCCCTAAATGAACTGATGAAACACTATTATAGAGTGATAAACTGATTGAAATAATCCTAAATTTGTGTCTTTATATTATAAGTGGAAGGAGGGAGGAGGATGGGGGGAGAAGTGTTCTGACGGTTTATACTAACCAAGACCATAGTCTGATATCCTTTGTATGAGTAGGGTAAAAGGGGGAGGTGCTGGAGGAAAAAGGGGGGTTTTGCTTTAATTCCTTCTTATTTCTCTTTATTTTTTAGTTTTATTAATAAACTTCTTTATATTCTTTATGTTTGTAGCCTGTTTTGCATTCCTCCCTATTCTTATCTCACAGAAGGTAAAAAAATGCGAACTAACCCACTACAAATGTGTACATGAAATAACAAAAGAAACTACACAGCATGGCTGTCAAATTTATGTCAATTTTATGTAAGCAAGGAAAGTCAAAAATCAGATACAACTACACATCTTTATCTCCTTTTCCTCCCAAGTCTCTGTCTAAATTAAAGCCATTTTGGATGCTGTTGTTGAAAAAATAGATAAATTTTAAAGCAGGTATTAAGTCTTTCATTTGACAGGGCCCTTTCAGACTGTCATACTGCAAGTAGAAGAGCTGCGTAATATATTTTGTCATCTTGTCTCTAGAAGTATACCTTACATCTCAATTTCAGCAGAGAATGAATGTTTTGTTTGTTAATCCCAGTAGGCACCAGCCCACATCTTTAAGACTTCACATGATTTGTCCCAGCACAGCTAAAACTGTCAACTTTGTGCAGGAACGAAATTCAGGCAAAAAATTAAACTGGTTCGTTCAAAGACTCTTGATGCCACTTACCCTATGGAATCAGCACTCTTCAAAAACATTCAACAGCTTTTGGCTTCTCCTGACTGATTCTAATTTTGCTCTGTTGTCACTTCACATTTTTTACCGAATGTAAATTATAGGTAGCAATGTGTCTCCTGCAAGGCACTCATTTGGTTTATATGGTCCAGCATGCCTCCAGAGGTGCAACAGTGGTGCAACACTTCAGCCATGAGTTCTGACTGACAACTAAAAAAACGCAAATCCCCTCACTCTAAAGCAAGTCAGTAAAAGCAGGTCATTTCTTCAGCTATTTTATAATTATCATCAAGTAGGCCAGAAAAACTGTTCTACTTCAGTTATATTTGAGGTGATTTACTGAGTCAGAAAATAAGGCAGAACTGAATATCATTCAGAGCAAAATATATTAAAAATTCCATACAGTTTTAGACTAAAAGGAATTTATGTGTGTTCCAAAGAATAAAAAAAAAAAAAAACAAAAAAACAAAAAAAACCCACCCAACCAAACAAAAAAAACCCACCCAACCAAACAAAAAAAACCCACCCAACCAAACAAAAAAAACCCACCCAACCAAACAAAAAAAACCCACCCAACCAAACAAAAAAACCCCCTTAAGTTTAAAAGCTGTATCATAATACCATTAATTTCAAAGAGATTTTAAAATTTTCTTTGAGGGGGAGAATATATTCCCATATGAATATACATTACAAGTGCTAATCAGGTACCCTCTTGAGCTGTAACATTTTTTTCATATAATATATATAAATGCAAGAGGTGCATCTTTTAAGACTGTTCAAGAAACATTTTCCTGTCTTTACCTATACACAGCATTTCAAACAACAGTCTCCTGACCCTTTCAATAACTTCTACTGAAATATCTATGCCTACAGAATCCCAATTACCGTTAAATGTGATCTGACACTTTGTATACCAGGAACTGAACCAGGGTCACCATCTTATTTTGCAGAAGACAGATTCATCACTGCAAATTTGAACAGAAAACTGAAGCTATAAGCCTGTATCATGTTCCAAATGCACAGTTCTATCCATTTCTGAATGAATATATGAATCTGATACTAGACAAAGGTACCTATCAGTGTTTTCATTACTACTGGTTTTGTAGCTATATACATATATATGCGTGTGCAATGAAGAACAGGCATCCAAAGATACAGATGAATGATGCAGAAGAACATAAACGTGTTCTTTAATAACACACAATTTATAAAAGCCCTAGTAGCTCAAACTAAGATGCATGTCAAATATTCAGAATATTGCTTAACCCTTATCTGTACTGGTAAGAAAAGTCAAAATCTTTAATCATCTCAGACACTCTGAGCGGGCTACCGTTGCTTCCTCTTGTTTTCATTTTTGTAATACAGTCAAAATATATTTAGGTACAATTCAATCTTTCAGCATCACTGAGAATACCAGCCTTAAACCTACAAGCTCCTTCTATCAAATCTGGAATCAGAAATTTTTGTATAAAAGTTGTTTATAACAATTTGCTGAATGTTGATGCTTCCAAGTGACTCTATTTGGATCAAATGTGAAAGACAACTTTTAGAGCATGTACTCCATCCTCTCGACACCTTCTCTTCAGATATACATTAATAATATACAATGTACATCGATTATATACATGGATAATTCTCCTCTCAGTGTTCTCTCAAGGCTGAACTGATGCCTTAGGTTTTAACTTCTATATTTTTCAAATCCTGTATTGCCTAGTGTATAACTCTGAAGTTTCTTGCTTATTAGCTGCTCTCTTAGGCCAGATAGACACAACAAAGCTCCTCTGATCTTGCTATTCAAGGACACTTGGGCTGTCCTAGGCCCAAAAGGTGTAAACTAGGACCATGAGAGATGTGGAGAAATTGAAGAGAACTAAAGTTTTAATTGGTGAATTTATGCTGATATGCAAATGAACCAAACCTATAACAGTGTGAAGAACTTGTGACCTGTCGTCCATCTTGGGGTCCATTTTATGGAAGCAGCCTCTGACTCCCCAGAGTGTACCTTGAAGGCCCTTCAAATAAATACCTACTTTTATTCCCTTATTCCTGTCTAGTCTCTGTTTCTAGGTGGCTGGAGAGGCAAACTCCCAGTCCAACTGGTCAGAGAACCAGTCCAACTCTCTCAGTCTCGCTTCATAAGAGATGCTCCAGTCCCTGGACCGTACAAACAACTCATCTGTGTTGCCCTCTGCTGGCCCCGCTCTAGGAGCTCCAAGTCTCTCTTGTCCTGAGGAGTCCGGAACTGCACACAGCACTCCAGATGTGGCCTCACCAGAGCGGAGAGGAAGGATCACCCCCCTCAACCTGTTGGCAATGCCCTTCCAAATGCACCCCAGGATGCAACTGACCTCCCTGGCCCCCAGGGCACACAGCTTGCTCATGGATAAGTTGTCCACCAGGACCCGCAGGTCCTTCTTCTCAGAGCTGCTTTCCAGCAGACCAGCCCCCAGTCTGTGCTGGTGCCTGGAGTTATTCTTCCCCAGATGCAGTACCCTGAACTTGCCTTTTGCCAAGCTTGGTGTCACCAGCGAACTTGCTGAGGAGACATCTGCTCCTTCAGTCAAGTCATTGATGAATAAGTTAAACAATACTGGGCCCAGTATTGACCCCTAGGTGACACCAGTAGGCCTGCAACTAGACTGTGACACTGATCACAATCCTCCGAGAGCTGGGATTCAGCTATTTCCCAGTCCACCTCACTGCCAACTTGTCCAACCCCCATTTCCTGAACTTGCCTGTAAGCATCTACAGTTACTAAGAGTAAACACACTGAACTTGGAATTCCTGAATCTTCTGATACTTTTTAAAGCAACAAAATTAATTACATCATGACATATGAAAACCACACTCCTGTTTTAAACTTTTCTTTCTTAGGTCCCTTTTTTGTTTAAAGTAATATCCCACTAATAAAATCTAAATTACAAATCTGTAGTTGAGTCCATCTGGTTTACTTACATCCTTGAAAACTAAAAGAAAAAGACGTTTTTCTTTCCCTAATAAGGCTACTTCAAGAAATAAATTTGGAACAGGCCGTAAATTTCTTGTTTGACAAAAATATCTGCTTACATTACAGTACAATATATACTACATACATGGATCCCACTTTGAAGAGTTGTCACTAAATATTTCAGGGGCAGCAAAATGTAAATGAACAGTTTGTCTCTGATGCATTTTCTGGGACAGATAGACAGACACTTCCTGCAAAAGCTTTCATCTTCACAGAGGCAGAAAGGGTCAAGCTCAGGTCTGTAGAGCTTGAATTGATTCCCTCTTGAATTGATTAGTCCCTTAGTATGGGACTAATACTCTACTTCTTTTGAGTGCAAAAAACTTACAACTATGCTTATTTCATAATTTTGCTGACTTTATAGCATTCTCATAAATTGACACCAACTGAAGATAATTTTTCAGTGTATATAATACCCCAAAAAAGAATTTCCGTTTTTAATACATGCTTGTAATCTAGTCTTGCAGACAGGAGTATGGTTTATCCCAATCTGGGAAATTTATGAGGACTCTTATTCTGGGATATTACTCTGGAATAATTAATTCAGATCAGTCCTCATGAGGTTCTGAAATTATGATGAAGCAACAGATTTCTCATATTTAAACTGGAGTAAAGCCTGCATATTTTGAAATCAGGAAATCCACCTGAATATCCCAAAATAACTACTTTGGAATGATTATTTCCAAACAGTAATTTCAATTCCATTTGTTGGCAAGCTCTTCTGGACATCTAGTAATGGTTTAGACCACATACTTGTTATTAACTTCTATATTATCACTATATAGGACTAATTATTTTACTATTTAATGTTATAGAGTATTTATTACCAGAAAACAGGCTCCTACTGAGTGTGAGATTATTTCTGAGGATGCAAAATCTGCAGCTAGGGCAAAATAAAGGAATGCAAAAGTGGCTGAAATTCTTAATCCAGTAATCTTCCTGGAGTTCTAGGAATGAAATTAACTATATTGTTTTCTTCTGTTAGTTAATTCAGTACCCTTTTTAGCACTGTGTTGATACAGTTTTCCTTTTTGCACAGATCGCTTAACTGATGGCTCACAAAGACACCAAAATCAGAATAAAGAAGTTCAAAGAGTGAAAAGTTAGTTACAGTAGAATAGCTATGATAACATTACTTAGCAAGACAACCTTGTGACCCAGTAGTATCTTAGGCATGTATTAAAAAAAAATAGTCAAAATCTTCCAGAATTTGGGGGTTTATGTCAGAGAAGTCACTATTTGTACAGCTTTTAACAGATGGCACTATTTATTTACTTAGACATAACATCATAGTAAGATTAGTTTTCAAGCCTTTCAAGTGTGTGAAATCTATCTTCCATCAGAAATACCTATTCTTGACCCTTGCTTGTAAGATTTTAAAGAACATTGGGCTGATACAACCTTTCACCGTCCTTTCAGAACAAATGCACTGAAAACTCCAGTACAAAGTATAACTGACAAATTTGCCTCAGAAAAATCACTGCCATCTGGGGTTGCTTTTGAAGGCTACAGCTGCCAATAAAAGAAAGCTGACTGCTTCTTTGTTTCAGGGGACAAAGTCTCTACCCCCGTACTACAGATCTTATTCCTTATTACAGATGCATAGAGCCTTCAAAGTAAACTGCAGACACTAAAATTTTAGAGACTTTAACAGTTATCTTCTCATGATAATTAGTCTATTTATCTCACATTATAGTTAATTAGAAGACATATAAAAGTAAGTTGTGCTTCATGCTTGGCCTACTCAACTCTGAAGAAGTACAGAGAGATGGAGAATTCATAGTGAAAATAGCTCCAGTGAATAATATTGATGGACTTCTGTAAAAATTTGATAAACATGTGTGAATTGCAATACCCAGGTGATAATAACCTGGTCAAACCTTAAGGATTTTCCTCAAGGAAAACTGAAGTTAGGTAACTGCTCTGCTGCTTTCTGCAATTTGAAGATGGAAGAACTGGTTTTCTGGAGAACTGATTCTCCAAAGTACTGACATGTCCCAAATTACTTTTCTCTAGCTTATTCCTGAAACCAGCATGATTATGACAGGATGTTCAAAAATATTCAGACTTTTGCATAAATCTGTGTGAGATACCCTCCACCTGCCCCCCATGGAAACTGGCAATACAAATAACTAGCATGGGCAACTCGTGAATGATGGAAACATTGTGGCATAATGGAAAGTGCTGAGCAACCCAAACCACGGGTGTGACAACAGGTTTTGCCTGTGGTAAGGTCTGCTGTCACAGTAATAAAGTGCAGTAAATTACATTTTAAACACCGAAAAAAGGAAAAATAGCCTCCAAATGTATTTTCAAGGGCTTTTGTTAACAGTGTTTATGGAAATAGTCATGAGCGGAGTGTGCTGAAGCAGAGGGAATGCCTGCCAGAGGCAGTGGCACGTCACAGGGTTCCTCCACCACTGAAAAGTGCTGGAGGAACAGACTTATGATGTGCAGAGAATATTAGAGTGATTATTAAGGAGACATAATAAACTACAAATAAAAGCAATAACTACATGCTTTAGAGGCTACTGTGGGAAGATGAAACAAGGAATAATGAAAAAAAATTAAAACAGACAATCTCAAGAAATTTATCTGGACACTGAGTATTAGCTCATGAAAGAGTCTGCTCAGCAGAGGGACTGGAGTTGTCTGAAAGCTCAGGAATAAACATAAACGAAGAGATTAGATAAGACTAGGCACTGAGCACTGCCATTTACACAAAAAGACAGAGCAGGTGAGGTAGCACATCTTCAACCTTTTGGCTTTTTTAAGGCTGTTATTCATAACAAGCATGCCGTATTACTTTATAATTATGTGAAGTAGATATTGAGGAGTACATATCCTTGATCTGGGGAAGAGACTCTAGTTATCATTGATGGAATTTTGGAGTATAGCTTTGGCACAGTTATACAGCCCTAAGTGTGATAAATGTGAATAAATAAAATTAAAATAATCCACACCCCCCCCACCAATGTCCAAAGGTATTACCTTAGGTAACGTTTACCCATTACTTCATTTACCCATTGCTATAGCATAGAAGTAATAGTTAGCAACGTAACAGAAGAATGTGAGTATTAAAGCACCCAAAAATGCAGTGAGCAAGTTTAAAATGTTTCAATGCCTGGAGAAATTTATAGCCCCAAGAAATGTACTTGTACTCTATCCACATTTGAAAAAAAAAAAAAATCCAGCATAAGCCAGCAAAGAACTAGCCAAACCAAAAGTAAATTATAGGTGAGAGAAAGATTACATCTGCATTCTCCAAATAACCTGAGTCCCTAATGACAGATGACAGGGAAATTACTCTTTTCATCTGGATCACATCTGTAAATCCTTTCCTTTTTCACAAAACAGAGCTAGAATTGCTCGTGAACTCTTTAACCAAGAAGTAAGCAAGGATAGCAATTCTTTTGGTGCATTGAATATTTAATTACTACATGAGAAGTCATACAACTACAAAAGACATGATTGAAAAACCCCACAAGGAATCATTTTATCTCCTTTTAAATAAGTCATTCCACTGGAAGATGAGACTTCATATACCTCTGGGCAGAGGAATAAATTATCATTTGAGCAGTATTTGAGGCATTTAACTACTGTTCTACTCAGTAGAATGGGAAAGCCACCACTTTTTTTATGTTCTAAAAGACATTTCAAAAATTAGAAAATTAGATCCTACTGCTCAAACAGGAGGAGGAATGAATAGCCTGCAGCCATGCATGAGGTCTGTGATTTGAAACAGCAGTCCTACCCTGCAAGGGCAGAAGCATCTTTGGGCCCTGGAGCTGGAATAACACTGCCATGCCTTGGGAATTGTCCTGACAGGAGCAGAAGTGCCAGGACAAAATGAGGCTCCAGCCTTGAAATGTCCGAAGTGGACTGCAGGCTTGGTGTAAGTACTCACCACCACACATCCTTTTTCAACTCACTGAACCAAGGAAAGATAAAACTTCCAAGGAAACTGAAACTTGGTCCTATGCAGGCCACTAAACCAACAAAAAGCTTGAAGCAGAGACTTGCCCATATATGGCTTTTCCCTAAAGTAAGCTTTGCAGGACTTCCAACAGGGATTCAAGTGTTCTTCTATTTCAAAAGAAAATGCCAAAAATACACTATATAAGACAGCATTAAAAAAAATCCAAAACTGGTAAAGAACTGTAAAAAGTATAATTCTTCCCTTCACTGGTCTACTTGTTTTCTAGGGCACACCTTTTTCTTCAGTCTTGTTCCCAACCCAGTAGCCTTTCACTGGCTTCCTGCAAGGTACCAATCCCTGTGGTGAGCCACGTCCCTTGGAAATGTCCTTTCACTGTCACCGAGCCACAGGTTTATTACACCTGTGTCCTGTGGTCACTTCCCTGCTGCGACTAAGTGTGTGGTCCCTCTGACAGCCAGAAGTGTCTGAGTCCTACCATTTGGTTATGTTGCCTTTTATGGGAGGTGTAATATCTCTGCCACAAAAATAATGTCTCTGTGAGCCTGAGTGTAGCAGCCAAAAAAGCCAACTGGCAGCCTTCTTCCTCCTTTACTAGTCCAACTTTTTAAAGGGATGTATGCTAAACAAGGTGAAGCTAAAACAAGCTAAAAAACCAACCACATGCCTCTGTCACAGTTCTCAAAACGTCATGACTGGTTCAGTGTCTACCTGACGTAACACGAAACACTTGTACTGAATGACCAGGACCACACATATCAAAGGGAAGATACAACTAACTAGATGAAATGAACAATCTCTAGCAGCATGTTTTGCAACCCAGATGTATTTTCAGGTGGCCTATTGAAAAAGTTGTGTGCTGAACTTTAAATTCCTTAACTATCATAATACAGTCTACGATCAAGTGATAATTTGTAAGTTATCCTCATTGATTGAATATCTGCTGGCTGCATAGCCCTTTTACCTAGTAGTATATTTACATTTATTACGGTTTGCTGATCCAACACTCCCTTTAAATAGCCACTTTTCAAGGTATTCTTAATACTCAGTTCATCCAACCTGATTTTTTTTCTGAATCCAAAGAGACATTGCTTACTCAGTTATAATACAGCTTTAAAAAAAAAAAAAACAAAAAAAACCCCTTAAATTTGTCTGAGTCACATGCTTTAAATATATTAAACCAGTAGCTATATTGCACTTTACCAGATAACTGTTTTCTATGTAAAACATTTCTTACTGTTTCACTTCACAATTCAGAATCTGCATAATGACTCTTCAATATGAATACAATTCCTTCAGAGCCTCATCTAGTTCTAACAAGTCAGTACAAGTAGTCAGAGGCATTTCTGATAAACAGTGTACACAGGAAGTCATTGTTGAGAGAGACAATTAATTTGGATTCCTACTTGCAGTCATTTATCCTTCCCATTTTTCTGCAACACCCTGCATGTGTTTTTCTCCAGTCAAATAAAGGTAGCTGATTCTTTATACCTGTATGTTTTGTAAAAGAGACATCTCTTCAAGGGGACCTTAATCACATGTTCCTGAAGGCCCACAAAAAGGACACTCTGGCTGTGCAGGATCTGAAGGCTCCTGATGGGCTCTCGCTGACTTTTCGGCAGGAGTTCAATTTCCTCAAGCAGACAGCTGCTTGAAGTCTGGTTCATTGGGGCAAGTACTTTCTTAATAGTGCCATAGTCTGAAAAGGCAAGAAGAAAATGAGTTACTAAAAATCACACTAGCAATTTTACCTGCTTGGTGTTATTCAGTGAAAAAATCTTTGTCCTGTGCTGGATGTTTTCAATGAAAACATTCAGAATGTGGGATTATTTTGTCTGAAGTTTCCTAAATTGATTATAGCACAGTGAAAATAATTTAGAAAACTTAAAAGTCTGTTTTCATGTGATACAATACATTAAAAAAAAAAATAAAAGGAAAAAAGTTAAAAAGTTATTAGTCCAGAACGGCCTTTACAGCAGTAGTCACAAGAAAACAAGGTTTCAAAGTCTGGCTTTGTAAATGCACATTCATGTCAAGGGTTACTGATTTCAGTCTACTGGATTGTACTACACTTTGCTATATTTAGAGCAGTTTAAAAAGCATTAAAGTCTGTAATTTCCCCAGGTTTTTTTAATATTCTTTGTGTTAAAAATTATGGGGGTTAGATATGTATCACATTGATTTAATAAAGCACGTATATACGAATATATGCAGGTCTTGAGTCTAGGTGAATACGAATGAATGAGACTGAATCCCTTCTTCTTACTTATCTCAATTCTGATCTCTGAAAAATCATAGCTTTTAGCATTCACTCTTCACTTCTAGTCTTAATGTGATTTCTCAGGAAAGAGAGTTACACACTGAAAACCAGTGTCAGAATATATAAGAGTTATGATTCACTCCTGCAAAGTTTTTAAATAATTTTAAAATATCAAAGTACATTTGTTCTGAACACAAAGGATCACATTCTCACACTGATAAATATTTTAGGGAGTTGCAGCATTATGCAATCTTTTATGTGCCAGCAATAGTAAGAATTAAAGATCCAACACCGCAAACACACGCAGAGAGTAAGCCCTTACTCATTAAGTCTTGAAAGACTTCCCTTTTGAGTTGGTAATAATGACAAGAGGAATGTTTGGGAAGGCCTGTTCTGCAGTCTGGAAAACAGACTAGTGGGTTTTCCATCACTAGCCAGAGGTTTGGCTCAGAGTTGGCTGTGTAGGCTGTCAGGACATGTCTGGCCCTGTCTTGGCGAGTGCTAGGTTTATCCTTGGCAGCAAATGCCTGGTGGCCACGCATCTGTGCTCCCCTACACCAGCTCCACCCTGTGAGCATGTGAGGTCGGGGGCTGCCACCCCTACATGGTCACTGTACCCTCCAGGTTAACTGGGCTGAGGGCAATACGCCGTTCCCAAAATTATCTGGGAAGTGGTGAGGAGCAGCAAGTAAGCAACCTTAAGAAAATACAAAAAAGTAGTCTCAAATAGACTCCAAAACTAAAGAGAAGATGGAGAACCAAGATGACCAAGATTCGGGAGAGTTTTGTAGTGCTCTTGGAACAGTCTGCATTTGAGCCCTCAGCGAGGTGGCTGGGAGAAATAAAACATCTCTGAACATCTATCACGAATATCGTTTCCTGATTCTTTCTACGGGCAAAGCTGTAGAAGGGACGGTTGCAGCGACCCCACTGCAAGAGATGGTGGAGAGAATGCGAGCATTTTCACGATCCCTGGACCCCTGGAGACAGCTTAAGAAGAGCAGCGAAGATTTTGAGGAAAATCCAAGGATTCAGTGAGTAAAAGTTCCCTGGGTTTTTCTCTCCTTGCATTGGTTTGGCTGTTCTCTCTGAACTATTGAGGAATCCTGGGAAACGTGGCTATCCCAGCCACAGAAGGAAATTTACCTGGAAATTAAAGAAATCCTGGCACAGCAAAACATGAAAATTACTCTGGGATATCTAGAACATTTTTTGACTGGCTTTTCAAAATTTCTTCTATGTTTCTCAGGACTTACTTTTTAATGTTAATCCTCCTGGAACTTCTCTAAGCGATTTTTGGTGCAAGCTTTTGGATGAGATAATGGCTCAATCAAAACATGTACTAGTGATAAAACATCTCTGTGCATTTTCTGTAATCAGTGAAGCCCTTACGAACCACGTGCATGGTTCCACGGCAGAAGATGGCCACCATCACATGGCCGAGACCACGTGGCCTGCCGACCCCATGACTGTACCTGCAGACTTTCCCCTCAGCGGCACGTCTCTTACCACAGACCCTGCCCCCACCTCAGAGCTCCCTGCCTCGCAAGCGTGGCCGCGGCCCCAGGCCCCGAGCACGCTGAGAGAAGCAGCAAGAAGGCTCCCGCAAGCGGGCAGGCTGGCCAGAGCTGCAGTTTCGGCAGCGGCAGCAGCTGCGGCTGCGGCTGCGGTGTGGGACGCGCTCGGCCTGCGCCCCAGTGATGTGCCTGTGGACAGCAGCCTGCCTGTGGGCAGCGGTGGTGGCAGCGCAGCAGCCAGGTGGCTCCCACAGGCGGGTGGGCTGGTGCAAGCGGCGCTGGTAAGCCCAGCAGTTCGGAGCGAGACCAGCGGCTCCGGCAGTGTTTGCTACAGCAACGCAAGAGCCCCGGCGGTGAGCAGAGCCAGCTGTGTGGCACGGAGTGGCAAAAGTGTGAGTGGCGGGGCCAGCAGCGGTGCGTGCGAGCTGCGGCGTGGCGGGACCAGGACCGGGAATGGCAGAATGGGTGTGGCGGCGCGGCCAGTGTGGAGTGACCCTGCGGAGCCAGGCAGCGGCAGTGGTGTGGCCAGAATGGTTCCGGTGGCTCAGAGCAGAGAGAACTGCAATTGCTATAGTGACATGGCTCCAGCGGCCCCGGCTGAAAAAAGCAGCGCGCGTGGAACCAAACGGGGAGGCCCGACCCGACCCCCGCGGCCCCAGGCGCGGCCCCTGGCGGCTGCCCTGCTCGCACTCCGCAGAAACGGGACGTCCCGGCAGCAGCGTGTGGGCACCAGCGGCCCTGGCCACCCGGGCGGTCCCGGTGGCCATGATACGGAAGCGGTGAGAAAAGGCAAAAGCAAAAGCCCGGAACGGACCAGCAATGAGACAGCAGCAGCTCAACAATGTCGTNAGCAGCAGCTCAAAAATGGCGCCATCAGCCCAGAGACAAAAAGATTATCACAGCCAAGGTTTTGGGTACTGTCAAATGGTATAATCTAAAGCAAAATTACAGTTTTTATAACGCGAAATGACCCAGGAGAAGATGTGTTTGTCCATAGAACTGCGATTATAAAAAATAACCCCAATAAGTATATCTGCAGCATAGGGGAGGGGGAGATCGTGGAATTTAATATTGTTTTGGGAAGGAGAGGCCCGCAGGTAGTCCACATGACAGGCCCTGGTGGTGTGCAAGTCAAAGGAAGCCGTTATGCACAAGATTCTAAACAATATCCATGCCAACAACATCCCTACCTCCACTCTACCCTTCCCTTTTACCCTATACCCAATAGGAACCCTTTCCTGGGTTTGTATCCCCATCCGTTTTTCGCTCCCCCATGGTTTACTCCCTTTCCCCACAATTCCCTTCCAGTGCCCAGGGAGGGATAAAAGGGGAAGGGAAGAAATTAACTATCGTTTGGAGTACTAACAGGTACAAATGAAGGAGACCCTCTCCTGCCTCAGTTTCCCCACCAAGTGTGGGGAAAACACATCCATCTCTCTCCTGCCAGCTCTGGAATGTCCCAGAAAAATTCTATTTGAACGTTAGGAACTCCAAGGGGTGGATTGCCTTCTTTGAAATTGTTTGTGTCATGTGTGTCGATTCAGTTGTTTCAAATAATGTGCTTTAAAACCCTTGAGAGAAACCTTCTTAATTAAAACAAAAGGGTGAAATGTGGAGGTTCTCCTCTGGCGGGATGGGCCTTGGGAGTGGGAGCATGGGTCGGGTTACACGGGGCTTCCAGGCTTCCTGATGCTATTGTACCTAAATCCTGTTCCTCACTGGCCATCTCAAATGTACCCTGCCCAGAGAATGCTGTACTTGGGTGCGTGTTCACGTGATTTGTGAAAGTTTTGTAGTGCTCTTGGAACAGTCTGCATTTGAACCCCCAGCGAGGTGGCTGGGAGAAATAAAACATCTCTGAACATCTATCAAGAATGTAATTTCTTGATTCTTTCTACAGGCAAAGCTGTCTGCCAGGGAAGGTTGCGGCGACCCCACTGCAACAGATATTACATAATATTACATAATTCTATTAAACAGTCTAAACTAATTAGATAAACCATAAATGATTAGCTCAGTGTACAAAATGAATTACCCTTAGTCCATAAAAAGATTTTGATCATATCAAATCATGTATGCATGTTAAAATCTTCTGCCTAGCCTCTCAAGTTTTAATATAATCTCTTCATATATCTGTTTACATTTTTCTTCTTTGTTGATATAAATATGCTTGACCATTTTTAAGGAGAAAAGCTTTCATTCAATTACAATTTCAATTTAATTTTTATTAAACTTTTTTACATAAAAATATCTAATTCGATGATAATTTTTTCCCCAAACAACCTAAAACAGACTTATATTCAAAAACTAACTAAATTGTTTCCAACATTCAGTTTTGCCCCACAATTAAGCCACAACCAGCTCAGCTGAAAAATGTAAAAAGCAGTGTTTCCACTGATGACTACTGAATGCAAAATCTTGACTATAATTACAGTAAGTTTCATGGTCAAAATATGGTCTGAGACATGCCCCAAAATTTCAGTGCCTGTATGTGCTTGTTTTCACTGAAGTAGAATTAATTGTCTTCACATTGACTGGTATGGGGCTGTGTCTTGGCTTTGTGCTGAGCACAGGACTGATAATATGGGGATGTTTTTGTTATTGCTGAGCAGGGCTTCCTCAGAGCCAAGGTCTTTTCTGCTTTTTGCACTGCCATGCTGGAGAGGAAGTTAGGAGTGCTTGGGAGGTTGGGAGGAGACACAGCTGGGACAGGTGACCCAAAATGACCACAGGGATATTGCCGATCATGTGACATCATGCTCAGATATAAAGTGGGGGAAGAAGGAAGAACTGGAGGGCTCATTTGGAGTGATGATGTTTGTCTTCCCAAGTCACTGTTACATGTGATGGGGTCCTGCTCTCCTGGAGATGGCTGAACACCTGCCTGACCATGGGAAGAAGTGAATTAATTCTTTGTTTTGCTTTGCTTGTGTGTGTGGCTTTTGCTTTTCCTAATAAACTGTCTTTATCTCAACCCACATGTTTTTTTCTGTTTCTTCTTGATCCCACTGGTGGGGGAGTGACTGAGGGGCTGTGTGGTAATTGGAGGCTGGCTGGGGTTAAACCACGACACTGTGTTAATTAATGAGTGAAAGATGAATGATTTTCTTTTGAGCATAGAAGTTGGAAAAATGTACTAAGAAGAAGAAGCAGTGAGATCATTTTACAGATGTAAATTAATTGGTACTGCTTTATAGATCAGTCGGTGCAACTCTATATCACTTGGTTAACTGGCAGACGACAGATTCAGTATGATTCATGATGCATTGTATTTGGCTTGTCACAGTTTTCCTGCATGAGACAAAAAATCAGGTACGCATTCAGCATGTGCTGCTTCTACAATATTTCTTCCTACCACTCTGCTGGGTCTGGCATCTACAGACTGAATCACTTGCTGTCACCTTCCCCAAGAGAAGAAAAAAAACATGACTGTAGGCCTCCCTCCCCTATGCGTACATACACATTCAATTTAGAAATACAGCTTTGGACAGGAGAATATGATCAAACACTTTGTGTTTCTTGTGGCTCATTTATTACAGAGGGCAAACTTACATTTCTTTATATTCAAGTCTATGACCTGGAGATCATGGTTACAGCTGCATACCACCCCAGAAAGAAATAAAATATTCTCACTCTGAGAACTGCAGCACTAATGCCTTCCCCAAGATATCTGTCATTGCTCTTGTTCTTCCTTCTTATCTTGGCATACACTCTTCATTTCTCATATTTTCTTTTGCTCTCTTTCAACATCTCCCAAACCATTCTTTTTTCATTTGTGGTCTAAGAGGATCAGCACTCAGAAATGCTGAAAGTCACAACTGACTGAGCTTCAAGTGAAGAAACAGTGCCTGAGATCCCACAGATTATCAGGAAGAAACACTGCTCTTCCCAGGAGCAATGTGGGTCATATGCAAACTCAGCAACAAGGAACAGAGTGTTACCTGAGATCTACCTCTGCCTCAATAAACTCCCCTACTTCTGACTCCTATAACCTATCTCCTCTGCCTTAAATTCCTACTGTGTATGACTAATTTTTCAAGGACCACCTGGGAGGCCAAGCTAGAGTGAGGCACTGGTTTTACTCTACAACTTTGGGACAGGCATAGATTGAATTGGTGGTTATGTTCACCAGCCTATGGTACGTAGCAAAGGTGTGTAGATATCAACGTCCTTAAACTACACTAGTGTGCAACGTGGCTGTATCAGGCTTCCTTACAGCAGAAAATCATAACCAGTGATTTCAGTGCTTTCAAGAGCCAGGTGTTTTGGTCCAGTGTTTCCAATTCTACTACAATGTGTGCAACATTATGCGCAGCCTCCAGCAAAGACTGCAGATTTCCTAAAGAACTTGTACAAGTCCCATCCTCAAAAGTGTTGTCTGTCTGGCCATTTTCACACCACAGTTGCAAAGCAAACTATGGAGAAACGTAGGGAAAGAAATAAGTCTGGAACACGGCTCTAGGGCATGTAAGTTTTCAGACCTGTCATAATCTTTTAAGTGAATATTTAATTATATAATAAAACTAACTGTCCACTTCTATCAAGAAACAGCTAAGAAGGATAGTAAACACAGCGCATCTTAATGGATGTAACTTTATTGCAATGGACACAGGGAAAGCTCCAGTTTCATCACAAATGTCAAGCCTGAGCCTAACAATCATTTAAGAATTCAAAGAATGGCACCTCTGCATCCTGACTGTAAGCAAGACATACTGGGAGAGATCCAGACACCTGACAGCCTTTTTTCAAGGATGGCCAACTATATACAGGAGAATTAAAAGATAGTGACATTCGCCACAATGAGTAAATAATGT
Source organism: Mystacornis crossleyi (assembly GCA_013400655.1). Classification (NCBI taxonomy): domain Eukaryota; kingdom Metazoa; phylum Chordata; class Aves; order Passeriformes; family Timaliidae; genus Mystacornis; species Mystacornis crossleyi. The sequence goes on along the minus strand of VYZQ01062408.1, from coordinate 22,310 downwards.
GCTTTTTTAGCTTGCATTGCAATGCTTTTAGAGACACTTGCAAAACCAGCAACTGAACATTAGAAATCTAATCTCTGTGAATGAAGAGAAACAGTCTTGTTGAAATATTGCTATGTAATGTGTAGGAGACCATGAAGAACTGCATGGAGAACCTGAGATGGAGTTTTAGAGAACATGCTTGGAGGCAAAACAAAATCTGTAATGAACAAAATTATAATGGGACAAAATGAAAGGATGATTTCCAAAAGTGAAAAATAAAGTTTAAGATGTAAGTGGTATAAATCATAGCCAGCAATGAAAAACACTGCAAGAGTGCAGTTGAAATCATTACATCATTTTTGGTGACACCTTCAAAGCAAAACAGAAAATGAATATACAAAACAAACAGCAGACGCAACAAGCTAATAAACCTGTAATTTCCCGAGTTTCCTAACAGAAATAAAATCACTCAAGGAATCTTTAGCAAATTCTTTCTATAGAGAAGAATAAATATTTACATGAGCTGCTATGTTTACAAAATACTTCTGCCTTCTTTGCACAAACACATCTTTAACAAATCATCACGTGGCAGGGTAGAAGTTAGTGCATTTCACTTCTTCGAAAGAAGGGAAAAAATCTCTACCCATTCCTTTCTGAGAGGGAAACACTTTCAATCTTAACTCTTGCCATAGTACCTTGGAGAGTGGGTTGGTCTCCAGAAAGCAACTGAACCAGCACCAGGAGACAGAATCCAAGCCAATGGTTTTCAGAAGAGAAGCCTACAGTATTGCCTTTCATTAATGTTGCTAAAAAGTCATTGCTGTCTTCTAAACTAGATGAGTTGCAAGCAAAAGAAACTTATAATAGCATCAAAATATCTCTTCAGGCCAGCTCTATGCCTGTATTTAAGACTTTACAAATATTCCTGCACTTTCTGAGCACAACAAGCTGCCTTTACAGATTTGAAAATCTCCTCACATATACCAAGAAAAAAACAAAGAAACAGCAAAATCTATTGGAAATTATAAACTGTCAATGTAAATATGAGTCTGCTTTTCAAAATTCCCACAAAACATTCTTCAGAATAGTAAGATGTCTTAAGCAGATGGAAGGATGTGGTCAGTTTGGAGGAAACGGGCAGTCAACACAACACACGTGCTAAAGCAACACTTGGAACTTTGGGAGATGCTTGTAAATAAACTTGAATTAGGTACCATCTATGCAAGAAATACTCTACTCTGTATGTCATAACGTGAAAACAGACTCATTGATAAATTTAACAATCTGGCAGCATAATAATCATGAGGTTTAATAGATGGAGACTCAAGAGAATACATTTTAAAGTGCAGCTGAAAAAAATATGAATTATAAATATTTTCACGGGATCTAATTTGAAAGAGACTTTAGAAAATTATATTCAATAACTAATTTTATCCATTATACACTGTTTTTGCATATTATTCATTGTATACAAATTATTTTTCCCATTGGAAAATAAAAGCATTCAGACAGTATTAAGACTGTTGAAATTAAAGGAAAAAAAATCTGTTGATGTTAAATATCTTGTAAATAATATCCATATGTGCACATAAACAATGTTTATATTAATCATGTAGCATTTGTATTAAACACCATAGAAACAAAAAAAAAAATAGGGCATTAGGGTCATCTTCAAGGCAGAGGTCTTTCAGAATAATAAACTGAAATACCAAACATAAAATTGATTAACAGATTGTGTAATAGTAAAAAAATCAAAGAATGTGCAAGGTGATTGATAACCATTCAGCCACCATGAAAAAATGTATCATCAATATTTGCTTTCCTCCACCACAGGAAGTGGAAAAAGCCCTACTGCGACACAGAATGTGCATTTAGCTAACAGCAGAAAATTATTCCAATGAACAGAAAGTATTAGATTGCATAAGGGCTTTCGTGCGCTCGGCACAGAAAAAAAGACGCAGGAACAGCTAATGCAGCAGCTGGTTCAGCCCACGAAGGGGAAGCCCAGGACTTATGGTTTAGCAATCTGTGTAACATCCAAAAAGATACATATGGTACACAGAATGTGATGGGATTTAAATCCTACTCTTCTCCGTCCTTTCTAAAAATAACTTTAAAATTAGTTAAATCATCAGTAGAATATGGATAATTAATGCTTTGGCTATTGTCTCTTTTCCCACACGGGGGTGGGGTACAATTTGATTTAAAGCAATGGCATATTTAGAAGATAAGATAACCATGCTCTGTAGCCTAATTTATCCTTTACCTTCAGGTTTCTGAGATTCGTACTTATACTTGAAATACAAAAATACATTTTTAATCATGCTCCAGCCTAAAGACAAGTGAAAGATTGAGCTTCAACCCTTCTTCTTTAAAAATGAAAAATATACTATGGGTAAGCATAGTACTTCTACAATGATACAGAAAATGAAAATAATACAGTTTGATTTTAAAATTCCCACAATAATTTACAACTTAAATTTAAATATTTTTATATTGTAAATGTATATTCATTAATTCTTTAGGGAAAAGAGTGAGCCTCAAAATGAATATGGAATTGTGATGCTTCATCAAGACAAAGATTTTAATTTTTTTTTAAATTTTTAGAGCTGTTTTACATGTTTGTCTCTCTACTTGAAACTAAACCACTCTTTGAACAACCTGATCAGTGTGATAGTTAATTTGTTCTTTTTATTTATTTTTAATATATTTTCATGGTGTAATAAAATATATAGATGTGATTTTTCTACAAGTATCAGACAAAAATGGAGGTTAAAAATCTGAATGTTGTGTTTTGTGGGCTTAGCAGAGAATGAAATGTGATAAACTTATGAAGTATTTAAACAATAAACCATTGTGACTGCCTTACTATTACAGGTCATTATCATTGTGATGATAACAAGGCAAGGGTGGATAATAAGAGAAATAGAGATATAAAGTGCATTTATTCGATCAAAAAGGTAATTATGTAACTGTAAAAATCCTTCTATGAAATACTGTAGCTGGAAATAGAAAAAAGAATTTTGTTGCATTTCTCTGTGAAATGTTGCAAATTTATCTGCCCTGTTGATATGGAGATTTATTTTTAAACACCAAAAAAGGTAAACTGAAATGCTGGGTACCCTCTGTGCCATCACTTGCAGGAAACAGAAAAGCTTAAGCTTTCCCTTATTCAGGTCTCTTAGTTTTCTTTGCTCTATTGTAGGATATTAGGAGAAAAAAAGAAGTATGCAAGTGACCTGGAAAACTCATAAATCATTGCTCATTGACATCTAATTAAATTCCAGTAAATTAAATTAACTAAAGTTAAAAAAAAAAAGGTACATTCTGGGGCTTGAAAAATCCTGCAGCTTGTTCATGTGAGACCTTAGTACAAAATCATTAATATGTTTGGTCTTGGAATTTTTGTCCCCATGTGAAATAAAAAACAGGTATGAAAACATGTCTGTTCTAGGTGTGTTACAAAAAGAAAAACAGGGTGTGTTGTTTTTTTATTATTCCAGAATTTAAATCAAATCATTCTTTCCCCATGCTCAATATGAAAGGGCTTTGCATTTCAGAGATTGTTTATGTAGTATTGCTATTGTTAGAGAGTAACAATAATCTAAAGATATTTGGCCATATAACAGCACTGAATTTTACATCTTAAAAGCTTTTAGGAAAGTCCATGGTCATTGCTGTTCTGATGGTATGTTATTAGACAAAGGAGTTAACAAAAATTAGCAGGGAAGTTAAGACACGAAATTTAAGAAAAAACAACTTCAACTACTAATGAAAAATTTTTCTGCTTTCTGTCAAACTATATGCAATACATAGCAGTCTTAAAATGGGACATTCAGTTGTCTGGTGCCTTGGTAATTAGAAAGGAAAAAATAAAGAAGTAAAGAAATAAAGAAATAAAGAAATAAAGAAATAAAAAGGTACATGCATAATTTATTGTATTTATTAAAAGCTAATTTTAAATTATATACAAACAGCTATACCACATAACTCTTAGTGCATTAACAGTTTCAAACACAGAAAAGTTGCTTAACTTAGGAAATGGGAAAGGTTTGACTCTTTGTCAGAAGAGGTCTTCCAAGCAGTAGAAGAAAACCACAGAAAAACACTATATTAAATTATTCTTATCTGGGTAAGACCCCAAGTATTTCTGCAGTCTGGTGCAGTTTTGTTTTTCAATTCTTGGATGCAACAAGCAGTTTTGAAAGACAATCTATAAAAAGCAAGCACACATAATATTTTAGATTTATATTCTTTATCTTTGGCTCCGACTCCTTCTTATTCCCTCTTTCCTACTGTATTTCAAGTAAATATTGATGTTCTTCCTTATAGTTTTGGAAATTATTTTAAATCAACATTGAAATGAAATACATTTTTAATAGTGCTCATCAACAAAGGAGGTCTGATGGTCTATTACATATCCCCAGACTTCCATGCAGGGGAGAGAATTTAACTCATTTATCTAATATTACAAATCTGAAAGGAGCAATTTTAACCACAATCTATTTGCATACCTTCTAAAATTATTAGCAAACTTCTTAAAGCCTTAGTGGTTATTCCGAGAGAAATTCAGTTGTACCTCTTCAACTAGAGGACTTTCTCATGGTTGTATGTCAAAATTTAATATCTATTTATTTTATGAAGGGAATATTTATGGGCTATCCTTTCTGCACAGAAATTAGAACTACTGACTTAAAGAACCTTCTGAATAAAAAGGTGTTGATCAAGATACTCGTTATTAAAAAACCAAAGACATTTCTTCAAAGTTATGTGTCTGGGAGGACAGAAAGAACATACAAATTAATGACATATGCAGCCCAATAATGGTTGCAGAACAAATTCCTCTGTTAAAAGAATAAAAATAAAATTTAAAATAAATAGTTTCCATTTTCAAATAGAACAATTTTGGGATATATCAATGGAAACCAGGCAAATCACCATCTCAATCCCCTCTTTACGGTTTTCCAGAGGAAAATTTTATAAACACACAAGATTCTTTAGAACACTTCTGTCCACTGTAGATTTAATTTCCATGTTGCAGTTGAATTAGCAAAGCTCTCTTTCAGTAGCTACCACGCAAAGAGTTAAATACCTCCCTTTAGCACAGAAAATATCCACCGCTCCATAAAGTACAACAGGCTACAAATTGGTACAAATAACATTTCCACTAGTAGGATTTCCTATGAATCAAAAAGGTATTTTAGTTTAGGAAATAGGGCAATTTGTGTACCATTCCTCAGCAGCCATTTCACGCCTCAAACCGGAATTTAAATCCAGCTCCAGTCAGACTCATTCAAAAATCTTTCAAATAGAGAATTCAAGCTCTAAAGGGAAATTCAGATCTACTTGAGACTAAGATGCAAAACAACTGGCAGCTAAACCAAAGCAGTATGCATTTTTTTGAAGGACTATTTCTATAAAGTTGAAGCTTCTAACTCCTCAAACTGAAATCTTTTTTCTCTGCTTTTGGTCTTTTCCAGAAGATGAAGCAAAAACCTATATTAAATAACAAGCACAAGCTGAATTACATGTCCCAGCCACCACATCAGTTATGTCTGTTTCTTTCACAAAGAAAATTAAACTATCTGAGCTTATTAGACTGATGCTTTCATACTCTAGTGGCAGATTTTTACCCTTCCTAGATCTAAACCAGATGTTTTTCTTGCCTAACCCAAAAAAAAAAAAAAAAATCCAAAGTAATTACAACAATCTCATAATGTATGTATTTTTAATGAATCATGCTCACTGTCCCATCTTTATCTACTACTTGTATTTCCAGTCTTATAGGAGATTTTTCAGCTTGCCAAAGACGTGAGATAGAGCTGAGATAGAAATTCATAACATTTTGTCCAAGTTGAAGATTAATCTATCCATACCAGTTTATGCACTCCACTTAGAAGTAACGTGTCTGTAGAATACCTATAAGGAAATGCTACGGCAGCAAGTTTCTTCGCAGACTATAGTTGATAAGAAGACATTTATTACTATTTAATTCTGTGATACATTCCTTTTACTTGTTGAGATAAAGCACTATCTATTTTAAGACTTTATGAATAGGTATCTATAATTTATCTTTTATTTGCAATCTCATATAATTATTTTCCAATGATAAAAGTTTTAATAAAGTATAAATGAAGAATAATAACTAATAAAGACACTTTTGTTATGAAACCGTTTGGAGACTTGTGAAATCTGGATTCAATTACCAACTTTTTCTATAGATTTCATCTGTGACACTGGTATTCAGAACAGTAATATCACCTAAAGTGAAAAAAATTCAACCTTGAAACTTTACTTCTTGTAAAACTGTTTCAGGTAACTATATCTAATCACAAATACTTTAACAGGTCCCTTTTCCTATTTAAGATTTAAAACTTCTTTTGTTATGCTGTTTGCTTGCCCCCTGACTTGATTCCATGACAAATTCAAAACCAGTGACAGGCAATTACTTTATTCACCCTCACTATATAGGAGACAATTGGACCAAAGACAGAAAAGTCTCAGTTGCAGCCAAGAAAAATAATGAATGTCTTTTTTTATAACCTGCAAGGAATAGGTGTCTTCCATGTCCTTAGGGAATTTTCGGGGAACCTACTGCTTAATTAAAAAGTCATTGGAAAAATAATTTAATAGTCCTTGGAGCAAGGAACAAGGCATCATCTCTCTAGGTGAATTCTCTACCTACTTGGTTGAGAGCTACTGTGCTGCTGCATCTGCAGGCCACGTGAACTGAGTGCTCTGCGTGCACATTAAAACAGCGCCAGCGAGTGGATTTGGGAGGGCTCCTCCCCATCCACAGCAGCCCCTTCTCTTCTGGATCAACCATTCAACAAGGAGGTGCAAGAAATGTCTTTGAACTATGGACATTATGAGGAATTAAACCTCAGCTCCACATACCCTCCACGAATGTTGCTGCCATCCAGATGACATCATTAACAGACTGACCCTTCTATGTTGAGTTGCTCTGTTTATTGCAGAGAATAATCCCTGAGAAATGTATCCGATTTGCTCAGTGCATAGCTACTTGATCATGTCCCTATACCTGGTATCACCATTTCTAACCCCTACAGGATGTCATATTAAAATGTGAATAAAAATACTTTAGTTACCACCACTGGTTTAAGAAATGCTGTTTAAGCAGAGAGGATATGGTTAAAACTACAGCATAAAATCTTTAGATGAGGCTTTAATGAGTTGGGGAAAAGAAAGCTGTTTCTCAAGACTTGGCAAAGAGATGATGGACAAGAATTTCAAGTTTGGCTCTAGTACCTCACACTCTTTCTCATTTTCTTCCTTGGGGAGGTGTCAGGAAATGTCAAGCAGGCCATGTAGATCAAGGCATGATTTGTAACAATGTTGAGCAAACACTTCTTGATTTTACCAAACAAGATTCTTATTTTGAATTCTTATTTAAATTACTCAAGTTCTGTCTACAAACATACTCAGTAATAAAAATAAATTCAAGATCATGAAAAATGATATCAGCATCCTCAAAGAAGGCCAGTAAAACATTTGTTTTGCCCTGCATCACACTAAAACAACTTGGCATATAAGAAGACACATTCTTCCGGCTTAGAAAAGGAATGAATTTCAACAATGTCAGATTCAACATTACATAGAATACCAGGACCACTTTGGGGCACCAAACCTGCAGACAAAACAAATTGTATCTTTTTATCAGTGTTGATCATAGTTACTACATTTGAATCAGATGCTGCCAATATGCACACTGACCCGTGAGCATGTGCTATGAGACTATCAGTACCAAGATTCCCATCAGATGTCTTCAGAAGTCTCAAATTTTTTGATCTGTTGGATATGAATCCTCCTTTTAAACCAACACTACCAGAAGAAACAATTATGTAAGGGTTGCTTAGGGCTGCACTTGAGGTTGTACTCACTAGAGAGTGAGTTACCTAGATTGTACTTCCAGACATAAACTAGGACAAGTTAGGCAGCAGTTCAGATACAGCTAGCTGAGAAGACTGTGACTGACAATACGCTTTATTCTGAAAATTTTACTCTCTAAGTACAGTTAGATAGCAACTAAACAAATCCAAAATCAAGATCTATACGTGAATAAAACGTATCCCAGAGAATGCCAATTTGGCAATATAGTGAAATTACAGTCCCTTTTTTTGGCAAAATCCAGCTTTTACTGTAGTAAAAATCACACACACACACACACACACACAAAACCTGAAGCCCTGAGGCAAAGAAGACACAAGAATTCTTATGGTTCTAAATGGTTAACATTATATTTGTCAAGAGACACGCAATTTCAATATCCTGGATTCTGAAATGAGAAACAAATAAAACTATAAGGTTGTTACTGGGGACTGGTTTCTACAATTGACTATGAAACAAACAAAGAAGTCTATGTTAATTCCCCAAAAACTTCTCATGAAAAGAAAACATTCCAATTTTGAAGAGATTTTCTAAAATGCTTAATCAAATCTAGGACTGGACTTCCCAGATAGAGGAGATGAGCACCTCTGAAGAGTTGTGTAACCTCTAACTAAAGTAGTAAAGTAGGTAATAAACATAGATATTAATCACGAGATGAAGTGGTTTGTGTGATTTAAGGCTTGCTATCTGACACAGAGCAGCAGTGAAAAATGCCACATGGTGCACGAAGGAAAAAATTACTATCCAATACAAGTCCTGGACCCCTGCCAGTCTTCCAAAGTATTGCAAGGTATTAACTCTGATTGGATCTGACTGGACAGGGAGTGCTTACCACTCCTATTATTTTTTATTGCCTTCCTTTGTACCACGAAAACAATAAATACTTTGTACGACCCAACACATGCTATGAATATGATAGTGCTTTCCCACTGAATAAATTTTTCAGTGCCCAGATCAAAGAAGCATTTAGACGTACAAGTGGAGAAAACTGTTTCTCAGATAATAATCCACAACAAACCTGGTCTAAGTTCTTAAGCGAGTCGTATGTGGTTGTTTTCATTGGAAGCATCAGAAAGACAACTGACTACTGTACAGATCCAGAAGCCTCATCAACCTGACTGAAGGGAAAGTTTCAGGAACTATCCTCTACTCAAACTTGTTTGTAGTTTGCATAGCACATGCCCCTGTGCATCAGCCCTAGATGTGTGAAATCCAGTACATATATCTGTCCTGGTTTAGCCAAATTTAGAAATATATCCTCCGAGAGAGAGGATAGGTTAAAAACCACCCCTCCCCCCACCAGGTTCAGGAAAAATAAACTTATTTCCTTGAAGGAAAGTGAAAGAGTGTCCTGGGTTACCTGGTATTCTATTACCATTTTTTAGCAATGTTCCCTGCCTCCTCCCTTTGGGCTATGATCTGTTAATGTGCCTGTCAATGAGTCACTGATAACTCGCTCCTGGACAATCACCTGTGAATGGCCCCATCTGTGCCTCACCCTATCACTCACATCTTTCTGCTCTGAAGGTCANAATCACTTTCCGTCTCTCTCTCTCTCCAAACAAGCAGAGCTGAGGAATAAAAACTGGAAGCGTGCTTCCTTGCTGCTCAGCAGCAACAGTTGCTAATCTCTATGTCCTTGAAGCACAATAACTGTTTTGAAAAGCTAGCTCAGTTTAGCTCAGACTCCATTTAAAGGCACAGAAAGGCACAGGAATCATGTCTGGGTATAGACCGGTGGTAGGGGATATAAGAGCATGAAGTCACCCCACGACAATATCCATACGGAACCTCAGCAGCAATTTCAGCATAAAACTCAGCCTTTGCTGGGAAATACAGAAGGAAAGAATGATGCTGACTTTTTTTCTAATCAAAGTAAATAAGAAATTAAATTAACAAGAAACAGAAACAAAGTCAGGACTAGAGAAATGAATCTCAAAACCTCTCATCAGAAGTTGTTCATCTCATCACCCTCACTACTACATTAAAGTAGCCACAGCCATAGTACATAGCCATGGTATACAATACATAAAATCATACTACATTACATTACATTACACTACATTCTTTATATAATGGTCTAGGAGCCAGGATATTTGGCAATAACCAGAAAGTCTCACAGATCTTATTAGTTTAAAATCTTATAATTCCTAGGGAAGTGATCTACTGGTTGCAGTCATGGCTATTCCTCCTAAAGGTGTGCAGCCACAGAACCAAATTTCCAAGATTTATGGGATAAGAAAGAAAAATAAAAAACTCCTAAAAATTAGAAGAATGAATCTGTAAACAAGTAACTCTTTGCTGCAAATATTATGACTCTTACCCAGTGACTTGATTACAGTAAAATGCATGGAACCTAATCCATCTTTTGTGATATAACCTGCAGGTTACAGGACTCTTCACACAAAGACCACAACATCTGGAATAAAGCATCTTCACATTTTGATGACTTACAAGACACAGAACAAAGTGAATAAGGCATATCTTTATTGAGAAATTCTTTAGCTTGTTAAGATTTGCCAAGTCCTGTGACCAGAGCTAGGTAAGCAGAAGGTGAAAAAATTCCGAATGATTACTAGTGACACTGCTTGTATATGCTTAGTTATAAACATCTGGATTTATTGAGGTTTACCAGGAAAAATGATACAGAATGAAGAAGCTCATAAACATCAACAAAACCAGGAGTTCAGTAGAATATCCCATTTAATGACTGCTTTCCTGACAGCTCACACTAAATATTGTATATCATGGAAAAATACTTGTGATCCAACTTTGGGTTTTTTAGGGTCAAAGCTGAGTTTCACGTAAGGTTCAAATTTTTATTTCTCCCCATGATTTAACTATTCCACTTTCTTCTTTGGTTGGCATGGATTTATTGAGTCACTCTTATGCAAGTCCACCTTAAAAGAAAGGCTTTTTTAAAAGTCAAAGGCTCTGCAGAATATTCTAAAGAAGTTCACAATGCTCAGCAACATGTGACAAAGTCCCTTCAAAAGGAAAGCTTCTTCCTCACATCTCTCAGGAAGAGTCCTGAGTACTGTGTACTCACTCAAGGGCTACACAGTTGGTACAAAGATCAAATTTCACCCCAAAATAAGGCTAATTCCAACACTGTTTCCAAAATTAAGACCAAGCCTGCTGACTAGCACTGCACAGTATTAGGACAAAATGGGAGTTTTGAAGGTAGGCATAGCTCATAGTAGATCTTTGCTTTGAAGACAGCAGAACACCGACAGAGGACAGCACTGAGCACCGTGTAAGATACCTCTCTTGCTCACAGCTCCACATGTTGTGCATTAGAATTAGGTAATAATAAATGAACATAGGGGTTGTCAAGTCTACTTTCTCTTCCAGGAAGAAGAGGTAATATTTCCAGCAAAAAAATAATAAGGAAAGGCTACTTGGCTATTCCAAGTTTATAAAGCAGTCAAACAGGATTTGAAAGCTCACCATCACTATGATAAAGAGGAGCTGTTCTTTTTTTAATGGAAGGTTGAGACTTTGTCTCCAGCTCTCTACAATCTGTTTCCCTCCCTGGCCCACGCATTAATCTCACTCCCATGCAAGCAGAGCCAGCTGTTCTTCAGCCAGTAGCTTCTCGCAGGAATTCTGATTTCCAGTGGCAGCACAGAAGTGCACACACCGTATGTTTTTTGGACATTTATTTATACCCTTTATCTGACAGAGCTGGGCAATTATAAAGACATAATGATAATTTGTGAACAGCAAAAAAGGGCTTCTCTTCTTAAATTTGTCCCTTGAGAAAATAGAACACCATCTACTTGCAGGAGGCAAGTCATGAACATGATAAGTAAAATATGAACAAACTCTAAGACCAAATAGCAGCAACAAACTAATCAAAATCATGACCTATTTATGGGTTGATTATAATAACAAAAAATGACTACAAATAAGCGCTGGGTAATTTGTGAACCAAATAAAGGGCTACAGTTCTCACATATAAATTGCTGTCAATGAATAATTTAACCAGCTCTAGTTAGAGCCATTTATTTATTAAGAAAGCTCACCAACTGGATCTGGCAGAATGATTTATCTCTATACACAGTGATAAAACCAAGGGAAATCAGTACTGCTGGACATTTTAAATGCTGGGTTTGATCCTCTGGAGCCCCACAGTATAATTTATAACTCTATAGCCTTTACTTTAGATGTAGCCACTCTCATTTAGTACCATTTTAAAACCACTTTGCCCAGTACAGATGACACAATACACAAGGCAGCAAAAAAATCAACATTTCGTTGTTTAAATTACATAGAAAAACATCAAAAGTTTGCATTAGCCTTCTTTGTGTTTAGATATTCTACACAGAAAATAACATAAATATGCAAGCAGAAATATATAGCAAGCCTTTGAAAAGCTAGCATAAATCCCAGAGTGAACATTAGATTCTTTAAGACAAAACCATGCAATCTTTTACATCTTTTTTTTTTAACTTTGCAGCAAAATGTTTCATGAAAAGATTAATAATATAAACAAAGTATTAATTCAGCTATGGTTTTCCTTTAT